>JAKLLW010000271.1:0-42519 GCA_022814695.1 Neocatenulostroma microsporum
AGGATATTGGCTTGGTACTCCTTATATCTGTGGTCGAAGATGACTTCGTCGTCACCACCGCGTCGGCGCGCGACAAAACGGGCCTTCGCAACAGGCTCTGGGCACCTGAGGAGGAGCACGTGGGATGGCTTGTTGACCTGCGAGCCCAGATTAGCAGACAACAAAGTAGGCCGGCAGCAGCACGACCCCACCTTCTCTTCGTACAGGTCCGCAGCTTCGATCTGTCGGGGGTAGCCGTCTACGAGGAATCGGGATTGTCCGCCTTTCGCCTCGATTTCGATCTTGTGGGCTACGATTGCGGTTATGGTACTTGCTGGTAGGAGCTCTTGTTTCTGCAAGGTTTCCTTCAGCGCTAGGCGCGACAGTCCGCCGAATGCTTCGCTCGGCAGAGTAGTTGGTGAGTCGACGAGCTCTCGCAGATAGTCACCGACTGATAGATGGTACCAGGCGAACTCGATTGCCAAACGTTTACCGAGGGTACCTTTGCCGGCTGCTGGACATCCCAGCACGAAGATGGTCTTGATGCTTGGTTGATGCGTCGTTTGGTCTGTCATGAGGATGTCGTTGACAGTCAAATGTGTTTCCCGGTGCAGCAAGAGAGACGGACGCAATCAGCGGCGCGCCTACATGTTGTCTGTCCATGGTAGGCAGCAGCTCGACAAAGCACAAGAAACGTCAAGCATGATCGACACGACAAAAGCGCTAGCTTCTCGGAGGCACTGGAACATGTAAAGCGTTTGGTCTCGCACCGTACAATTGCCATCATCACACAAAGGCAAGTCCTCGACGTAAGGCTAAGCAAACGAATGCCGCCTACCCCGAAGCAAGGCACGTTGTTGTTACACAGGCTTCCAGTCAGCAAGCCTTATGCCTTTATCTCATCTACGCAAGCGTGAGCCAAGGCAACGACGGAGATCGTGCAGCTACACGTACTTAGGATGCGCAATCTCCATCTTGCAATGGAAGTCGGAGAGAATCAGAAAGGCCTTCAGCATGTCTATCCTCAGTAGCATCCTGAAGTCAACCACCGCCCACATGGTCCTGGCCACCGCCCTCTGCGGCTTCATCGCCTACTATCTTATCGAGCTATGGCAGAACCGCAACCGCATCGTCCCAATCTCCGTCAACTACCACTTTACTCGCAAATGCAACAAAGTCTGCCGCTTTTGCTTCCACACCGAGAAGACAAGCTATGTCGCCTCTGAAGCCGACATGAAGCGCGGCCTAGCGCTCCTGAAGGACGCCGGCATGCGCAAGATTAACTTCGCAGGTGGCGAGCCATTCCTGTATCCGAAACAGCTGGCCATGCTGTGCCGGTACTGCAAGGAAGACCTGAAGCTGCAGAGTGTGAGCATCATCTCGAACGGTACACTCATCACTAAGAAGTGGTTGGAGGAGAACGGCAAGTACGTTGATGTTCTTGGTGTAAGTTGCGACAGCTTTAACGAGGCTACGAACGAGGCAATCGGTCGTGGGACGGGCAACAACGTCAAACAGCTTTTCCAGATCCGCGATTGGTGTCGTGAGCTCGGCATTAAGTTCAAGCTCAATACCGTCGTCTGCACGCTCAACTGGCAGGAAGGTATGGCCGAGACTGTGGAGGAGCTCGATCCGTTCAGATGGAAAGTCTTCCAGGTGCTGGCAGTCGGTGGTGAGAATGATGCTACTGAAAATGAGACGGAGCACGACAAGCGCAGGCGTGACGCCCGCAAGCTGCTCATCGGCGACGACCAATTCCAAGACTACTGTGACAGGCATCAACACCTTAAGTGCTTCGTGCCGGAGACGAACGAGCTGATGGCTTCCAGCTACCTTATCGTCGACGAGTACCTCTGCTTCCTGGACAAGGGCGGCGAGGTAGAGAAGCAGTCGGCCAGTATTCTGGACGTGGGCGTGGCTGAGGCATTGAAGCAGGTGAAGTGGGACGAGCAGGCCTTCAAGCAGCGTGGTGGCTTGTACGATTGGACGAAGGATAGCAATAGCAGCGGGTGCGGGAAGGAACAGCCAAAGGAGCTTGAGTGGTAGTGCGCCATCTCGACGGCGAATGATCGGGTTGAAGATTCTGTGTAGCACTCTCGGCAATAGTGCTTTTCAGTGAGTAGACGGAAGCAATGCAACAGCTCTTCGATCAAGGGTTTGGAAGAGAAGCCGGCAAGGAGTTCTCAATTCTGTACATTGCAGTCCCGGAAGGATTGATTGCCGATGAAGGCCTGGTAGGTGATACAGCAGCTCGTTGAACCAGGTCATGTATGGAGACACCAGTGAGGAGCTCTCACTTCTGTACAATGCCACGCATAGCCATCGAAGAGACCAGCCCTACATAATCCAGCACCAACATCATCCCAGCAATGATATCACGTCTCTGTCAGCACTTCCTACACTTTCACACCCCTACCACCCGGTCCCACCTCCTTGAACATTCCCACCCATATCTCCACCCAAGCCCATCCCCGGCGCAAACCCAAAAGGTGCCATCCCATCTCCCAAGAACCAATTGTCCAACCCACCACCTGACAGCCCGTCAACGCCTCCCAGCGCAATGTCCATGGCTTGCTCGAAACCCGAGCCCCAGCCGTAATCGCCGTTTGTGGGGTCTACTTGCCCATAAGCAAAGGCCATCTGGGATTGGTCTGGCATGGGTGGGTATCCTGCAGTAGCTACAGCAAGGTTTGGGTCTTGGTTGGACGAAGATAAGGGTTGTCCTTGTTGGGCGGAGGGGTGGGAAGGGTCCCATCTCGGCATCTTGTTGTCTGGGTGTTCGGGAGGTGGCCTTCTTGAGTAATCCATGATCATTGGAGAGTTGAACGTCCAGTCTTGCTGTCCACCATTTCCAGCACCAGCTTGCTGCTGTGGCTGCTGTTGCTGCTGTGATTGCTGCCTTTGTCGCTGATTCCCAGTCGCCACTTGGCTTAGCAGATGTAAGGGCGTCTGATTGAACTGCTCCCTCTCCCTCTCCCTTTCCCTCTGTTGTCTCTCCTGCGCATTCGCCGCCTCACCAAGCGTAGCACTGCTCGCACTGTTCGGTGCCGTTTGGCCCCTCTGCTGCGCAGCCACATTCTCCTTATGCCGTCCAAACCACTCCCTCAGCACCGCCAGAATCCTCAAAATCTTTGGGTGCTTCTCGAAGTCCCGTCCACCCTCTTTCGCTACGTGACCGAAGAGATTCATGAGGCTGTCAAGATAATTCTCGACTTTGAGATCCTGAGGTCGCATCATTTTGCCCAGCTCACTACCCGGCGTGCAGACCGCGACATGCATCTTGATCAGAATCACTATGGCGTACACGCAGCGGACGAAGTACAGCAGCATTGGTAGGGACTTCACAGTCTGGACGTCGAACTTGAGCATGATTTCCAAGATGCCGTGAGCGGCGCCCTTGCAGGATTCGAGAGCAGCCATTTGATTCTGTGTTAATGACTCGCCTGATGTGTTGGTCACTGACTTGAGCGACTCTTCGGTGAAGGGCAGGCGGAAGTCTTCGATGTTGTGATTGAAGTGCAGCGCGATCTCGTGCAGGTACAGATTTGTCACGTGCTCGAAGAACTGTAGGCCTGGCCCTCTGCATTCGATTGGTATATTCTCTTTCCAAGTCTTCAATTGGTTCTCCAGCACATTGAGCGCGTATGTCACTTTCGGATCAGTGATCGAGATGGTGGCGGTGTTGTCGTCCATAAGAAACTGCAGGCCTATGTCTTCGCAGATGTGCTGTATCTTGACATGCTGGCAGAAGAGCTTGTCGCTCGGGAAGGCATCAGGATGCGATTCTAGCACTTCAATGCACTCCTTCATGTAGTTCGTCCAGCGCACTAAGTTCGGTCGCCGGAGGACCATAGACGCGCTGGCGCACAGATAGTAGCACGTCAGCCAAGCTCTTCGCGCCTCAAGCGTATCGGAATCCTGCGGTATTACTCTCCCAGGTCCAGGTGCATACTGTGCTCCAGGGCCACCGAATCCGCGTCGTGCCTTGGCAGGGTTGAAGCGCTTGCCGAGACCGATGTCCAAGGCCATCACAGCAGCCATATGAACGATCTGATAGAAGTTCGTCTGCTCAGCTTTCTCCGGTGGTTTGTACCAAAGTGCCGTGACTTGCATGGCCTGGATGAGCTCCAGTGACTTGGCGCCATTTCGGACAACGCAGTCTGCGATGGCGCCTACCGCCTCCCGAGCCAGACCCTTGGTGATGTCGGGTGTAAGCGTGCCAAAAGACGCCGCGCTCAGGATGCATACGTAGAGGATCGGCTTCTCCGCGAACAGCGAAGCAGCGGTAGTTGAAGGCGGGAATACGACGGCGGGAAGATGCGGAGCCAGGTGAGTGAGATAGCGATCAAATATCGTGGCAGCCATATCCGGATTGATCAAGCTGTTGATTCGGTTCGTGAACTCTTCGGGTGTCGTGTGGTGTAGGTAGCGCTTGCTGTCTGTTGTCGGCGCCCATGCAGTCTCGATCTCGGAGAAGTGCTTCGCCACTGGGTCATCTGCGGATGCGTTCGTGGAGTTGCGGGAAGAGAGCTGTCGATTGTTCACGTCTGCGCCTCCATACGCGGCAGTCTCGTCCTCGACGCGTTGCCGCTTGCGCGACTGCATTTGCATGCCACCCATCTCGGTCGAATCTGCCCTCGCCATAGCCGGATTGTACTGCTGGCCCATCTGTGCGCCTCCACTAGCCTGAGGCGCAAAGTGTCCTCCGCCATGACCCTGACTTTGGTGCAGCGCAGCCGTAAGCGCGTCCAATTTCTTCTCCAGCTCCGCCACGCGACTGTCCGCTTTCTTCTGCCTCTTCCTACTAGGCTGAGTAATCACACATGGTCGTCCAGCTTTGGCGCAACGTTTACATGGTATCTCTGGGTGGGCTGGGTCTTGATCGCAACGGACCTTCAGTCCACGGCAGGCCTCGCATGCTCTTGGCCTTTTTGGATCATCGCCGTTCTGTCCATCACCACCTATATCACCACCCGTATGGTCGCCTTCGGGACTCGCGCCGGCATCGTTGTCCGCATTGGATAGCTGGTACGCCAGCTGTTGTTCGGGGCTAGCTTGATTGCTCGCGGTCCCAGTACTCGACGCGACGGCATGATGTTGCTGCTGCGGCGTATGTTGTGGGTTATACGGCGGAGGGTAATTGTAATAAGGCTGCGGACTCGGTTGCGCGTAGGCATTGGCTTCGACCTTCAGGCCATCGGGTCTGCTGCCATTGTTGGCGAAGGATGCGGGCTGCTGCTGGTGCGCAGGCGGTCCCAGTGGCTTTTGCGATAGATCAGCATATTGCGACGGCGGTATAGCAGAGGCAGCGCTCAAGCGAGGGTCGATCTGGCCGCTCATGCTTGCGACTCGAGTGATGGACGTCTTGATGTGGGTTGTCGGCGCGGTGATGGCGGTCTTCCGATGGCCGGAGTCCGTGGCGGGAGTGTGCGCGACGGCGACCAACCTCGACCTTAGCCTCGACTTCCTCAGGTCTTGACAGTCCCTTTTGTGCGACAACAACCAGCCTACGCCCGTGTATCAGCCTGATTCCTTCAGCATCAATGCTTCTGCGCTGCTCCCGGAATTGCACGATCTCTAACGGCGATACTGGCCCGCACGGGTGGAGTTAGCGATCCCACACCGCTTAGTCAACACTGCGCTACATATTTCTTTCCCTCCTTTGCATCACGTCGCGCACAGGTTTCTCTTCGCGATCATGGACAGACCAAGCTCCTTGACAGAAACCCACACTCTATACTCACGTCAGCCTCTCCGGCTGGTTCAACGAAGTCTTTTGCGCCGCTCCCCGTTATTATGCGCGTCTTGTTTGCGCGGCCCACAGCCAACTTCACGTCTACTCATACTCAAGTACCTGTGTCATTCCCAGAGCAGTGTATCTGACCACTTTGGCCTCAGTGTGTGAAAGGCCGAGCGCTGTATAGCACTGCCAGCTATGAAGTTTTGTGTGGGGGCTGAGGCCGCATGAGGCGACGACCAGGCTGCATAATGGGGTGGCTTAGGCCAAGCTCCAGCTCTTCAAGCTCGCAGCACCACACTGGTTTGTCCATATCTTTCGCAACAGATTGACAAGGTCTACTTGGTTTCAGGAAGCTCGAAAGCACGCGCGCGGACGTCAGTTGGGCGAAGATGGCAGCTCACAACCCAGATGACGTCTCTGTGCCTCCTCAAGCACCGACACATCCGGAGAATGAAAACGGTTACTTTTTCAGCGAGTCGGTGGAACAAAGTGACGAGGAACGGAAGTCTGATCTGGAGTTCGAAGAGGATTTTCTACTGAGCGATGAGCTGGACTATCAGTACAGCCCCCTTCAGGGCGACGAGATTCGCCTCATTACCATTTCCCCTGGCGAATTTGACGACAGCATATGTCTCAGCATCTCGCATGAACCTCTGGTTGTGCCCGAACCTGCGGATCAGCCGGAACGCCTGACGCTTTCAGAGCTGCGGGACACTCTTCCATGTAAATGGGAGGCGCGTGAAACTCCAGAGGGCCGCTACTACTTTGACGACCCCAAGAGGGGACTGGACTATGGCCATCCAGACCCATCCATTCCCGAGCAGCAATGGGCATCTCTAGCTCCGTACCCCCCTCAGAAGTATGAGCCGAAATACGAGGCTTTATCGTACGTCTGGGGGCCCATGAGAGCATTGGAGCCTGCGCACGTACTTCTGAAAGACGGGACTTTACAAGGTGTGAGACTCGGACGAAGTCTGGCATCAGCTTTGCGTCATCTCCGATGTACAGATCAGACTCGAACTCTCTGGGTCGACGCTCTCTGCATCAATCAGGATGACAATGAGGAGCGTAATGAACAGGTTCCTCGCATGCGGCACATATACCGCCTCGCATCGCGGGTGGTTGCGTGGCTGGGTCCGTCAAGGGGCAACAGTAGGCTGGCTCTAAACGTGCTGCAGGGCATCGGGCAGCGAATTGAGGTTTCGATCGATGATTACATTCATCAAAAACGAGGTCCTGATGGTTCTCTGGCAGCGGATCAGTATCCTTCTGACGAGGCAAGCTGGGATGCTCTCGAGGACATATTAGACCACGAGTACTTTGATCGGCTCTGGATCGTGCAGGAGTTGCGGCTTGGTCATAGAAATGTCCTCGTCCAATGCGGCCATAGTACGCTCAGCCTCCACGACCTTCGAAGAGCGGTCGCCTCTCTATTCAACGACTTGGGAAGGCTGCCAACAAGCCTTCAACATTATGTAGACCGTGCCAATACGTTGCTCTCCGGTGATCAGAGCGTTGACACTGCAGCACACATTCTCAGCATAAACCGTGCTCGCAGCTGTACTCAACCTCAAGATAAAGTCTACGGTATTCTCAGCTTGGCTCCACCGAAGTTCGCAAGTAAAATCTCACCACAGTATTCGAAATCTGCTCCGGAAGTGTATAAAGACGCCCTTTTCGCGGATGCAGAGGCCACGGGCCGGCTTGGTCTTCTCACGTTATGTCATTGGAAGGGAGGTGCCACAGACAAGCCGTCGTGGGTGCCGGATCTTTGGACTCGGCCCGAATACGCCCATCCGGGGTATACTCATTATCAGGCTGCTGGTCTTTCACATGCCGCATACCGCATAGTAGCCTCGCAGTCACTTGACGTGACAGCAGCGAGAGCAGCAGTCGTGTGTAGTGTGAGCAGGCCAATACCTCACGACACAGCTGAGGCAGCCGAACTGCTGTCAAGGTATCGGCTCAAAGGCCTGTCTACCACTGTGTACCCAACCGGTCAACGCAGGATCCTTGCATATCTGGAGGCGCTCCAGGCCGGCGAGATCAGAGATCGATTCCCAAGCCATTTCCAGTACCCCAGCCTGCAAGAACTGGAAGAAATCTTTGATCGTGGTTCTGATATATCGAATGATGAGGTTGGAGGCGATTGGGAGCAGCTCATCTCCTACAGACACCGCGAGTATATGGCTTCGGCATTTTTGCAAACGGAGGAAGGCTACTTCGGTTTTGGGCCTCCTTGGGCGAAGCCTGGTAAGCCACAATTTTATAGAGCACAAGCTACTGATCTGACAATCATCGACAGGTGACATCGTCTGCGTGATACTAGGATGTTACATGCCTCTACTGCTCCGGATTCATGAGCCTGGCTGTTTCCGCATACTCGGCCCCTGCTATCTCCACGGACTAATGCACGCCGAAGCTCTGCTGGGCCAGATTCCTCAGCCTTGGACGCTTCGATACGAGAAGGTCGATGGGCATCAGACCGCAGAGTACCTCCACGTTGACACCGACGCGATAATCACGGAAGACCCTCGTTTGCCTGTATTGCCAGCTGAATGGGAGCGCTTGGACCGCGAGCGAACGCCTGATGATCCATACCATTTCGCGCACTACCGAAACCGCAACACGGGTGAGTTCATGAACTCTGACCCAAGGATGCTGCCCGAAGCACTGAAGGAGCGAGGTGTCAAGCTAGAGACCATGAGGCTAGTTTGAATGAACATCGGCTCAAGGACGATACCGCATGAATCAGGCATCGATGTGATTACTCTTACAACCTAGCCTGGATCTTCTCCTGCGTATCACCAAGCGCATAATCACTCCTCGACTCCCGGCTCCTCACCTTCTCAATATCCTCCGCTGTCGGATGCCGCGCCTCAACAGCAGGATTATACTTGAACGCCGACGTCCTCACAATCTCCTGGTCCGACAACTTCCGGCTCTGCTTCCCATCCGCGCGCTTGTAAATGTTGATCACTACGGCACCTCCGAGACCGAGGTTGTGCTGGAGAGCTACATCTGTGTTGGGTGCGAGACGATTGTTAGCCCAGCCGCGGAGCTGCCAGCAAAGCTCAGCGCATTGTGCGAGACCCGTGGCGCCGAGAGGGTGGCCTTTTGAGATGAGACCGCCAGAGGGATTGATGATGGGACCTTTGCCGCCGTAGGTTATGTCGCCGTTCCGGACCATCTCGTGGGCTTTGCCTGGTTCCGAGAATCCTAGACCTTCGAGGAGGATGAGCTCATTGGCAGAGAAACAGTCGTGGAGCTCGCACACAGAGACGTCTTTCGGTCCGACACCGGCTTCCTTGTACGCTTGCGCAACGGCGCGCTTGGTCATGTCGTAGCCTACGAGGTCCATTGCGCTCTTGGAGAAGAGAGCTGGAGAGTCGGTCATCAAAGCCTGGCCTGCCATCAAGACGGCCTGGCTGCGCAGTTGCGGGCGGGAAGCGAGGAAGCGTTCGGAGACAATGACGGCGGCGCCGGCTCCGTCGCTAGTGGGGCTACATTGGAGCTTGGTGATGGGTGCGTGGATCATTGGGGCCTTGAGGATCTCTTGAAGGGTGTACTCTTGTCGGAATTGTGCGTACGGGTTGCGTTGCGAATGCTCGTGGCTGACGCGGGCGATTTCGGCAAAGTCCTCTGCGCGGGCGCCGTACCTTTAGTGTGGTCAGCAAAGGAGTTCTGCATAAGTTTGGCGGACAATACTGACTTCTCCATGTACTCCCGTCCTGCGTTGGCGAAGTATTGAGCGTTTCTGGGGCTGTCGAATTTGCCTCGGGTGTCCTGTACGAAGTAATGTCAGAGGATACCCGGTGTCATTATCTTCAACATTCACTGACCTCCATCATCTGAGTGCTCAAACCCATCGGACTCGGTCGGTCGGCCCAAGCACTCTTGATGCTGCCAGGCGACATCTGCTCGAACCCGATCACCATCACGCAATCGGCTGCGCCATTGCGGACCATCGTCCTAGCCAAGTGGAGTCCAGTGCTGCCAGTGGCACAGGCGTTGTTTGTGTTATAAATCCTGTATCCTTGTCAATATCCGTCACTTGCAACACAGAAAGATGTCTTGAGGACGAGACGGCTTACGGTATCGACGACATCCCAAACTGATAAAAGATCCTCTGTCCAGACGTAGTGTCACCGTAGCAGTAACAAGCAACACCCATCTCAACATCATCGTAGTTGATCTGCGCATCAAGCATAGCCTTCACTCCCGCCTCGAAGCCTAGCTCTGGATACTCTCGCGAGCGGCGAGGCTTAATAAATGGTGTAAGGCCAACGCCTAGCACGTAGGCATCTGTCTTGGGTTGTTGAGGCGCCATGCTTGCTTTCGATCAATTGGCTAATTGAAGGGTAGGAAGAGGTTCTGAGAATTCAATATGTCGCTATGCGATGCTATAAGATGTACGAGGTGAGACGAATGTATGTTCAATGGTATGCCACGTGAGAGCAGCCCCGCCCGGGTAGAATAGAGGAAAGCCGAGGCCCGGGAATAGTGGATGAGCATCTCCTGACTCGAGTCAATATGGTTCAGAGACGACTTCACAAGAGACGAGAAGAGGACTTGATGTTATTCGTATCTGATTAATGATCCGTCACGGTGCTGAGCCATAGCTACTACTTACGGCAAGACCGAGAAGATTTGAGTTCGCCATCCTCTCCCCGTTCTCAATCAGCGATAGAGCTCTCATACCGCCCGTCAAGCGCTCGAGAAGCAGAGCATCCCTTCGAGGAATGTAACATCGTTGAGCAGGCCTGTGTCTACCTCCCAGCCTCCTCGATCTCCTTCAAACTCTCAGCCTCGTCCCTCCACCTGAAGTACGCACTAAGCTTTCCCATGGGCTTCGGCACAGTCGGGAATAGCACCTCGTGCTTCTTCATGAACGCATACAGCACCTTCTGCATGTTCCCAACAGCCTCACGCCTCAATACCTCGTGCTCGTCCGTGCTGGTGCCACCCATGGTCTCCCCCGTGAGCTCGACCTCGCCGACCTCATGCGAGAACAAGTCCGTAGGATCCGTGACGGTATCGAGTACCATGTTGAATTCCTGCTGCTTGCCTTCCTCCCCACTCTTACTCTCACACTCGATCTCCATGATGACCCACGCCCTACGCCGAGTAATGAGCTCAGCCATGATACCCAATTCGTCCAGCTTCGTCCCCGGCACCTGTTGCTCCACAGCCTTCTCAATTCCCTCCTTTCCCTCAACCTCCGCGAACGCGGAATCCTGATAATCACCACTGATGCGAGTCTTCGCCTCCCATACCTCCTTCCTCCCCACATACGGAAGCATCCTCCCGAAGCCATCTTCAGCGGGAGCGTACCTCGTGCTCCTCTTTCTTACCCACAGTCCAGCCTCCGAGAGCAGATTGGTGGTGGGCGTATCGTAGTAAGTATCTTCGATGACCTTGTCTGGTTGGCGTTTGCAGTGGAAGATGCCGGGTGTCGTCCAGGTAGAGGATGCGAGTTGGATGTCTGTGTTGATTGTGCCGGCGAGTTGGGCTTTGAGGTAGGTTGTTGGGAGGAACTTGACTTCGACTTCTAGCATAGATCTGGGTGGAGCTGATGTCGGTGGTGAGGTGGCTGGGGTGGTGCGTGAGCGGCGGAGTGTGCTGAGCTTCTTGCCGATGCTGGTGAAGGGTTTGCGTAGGAGGGCTGACATGATGTCGTATGTGTGAGAAGTGTTGTTGCTACGATCTAGGTATTGCAATGCGTTCTGGAATGCCTTATGTAGTGCGCAACCGAAATGGAAAAGCCGGAACCGAAAGGTCTGATGCCAAGACTTGCAAGTGAATGCAAGATTTACTCTCGTGTTCTATGTGGGGCGGGCGAAGTCGCCATTCACCGGCCTTCGTACTGGAAGCCAGACTACACGAGGAGCTTTTCGAGTACCGTACACCATACGCTGTACTCGGCGACCTTCGGTTTCGCATGGAACACCATTTAATGCGCGTGGTGCCTTAACGCATGTGCTGCTCGTGAAAGCCCGCATAACAGCGGCGACGAAATGGTCAGTCACTGCACACGATGACTATGTCACAAGCCACATCACAAGCCAACCCACCAGGTATCAGAGAGCCTCCTTTAGAGCTTACCATGGTCTTCTCGTAACAAGCTCGACATGTCTACTCCCTCAACACCCACCAACAACCAATCCAACTCATACCTAGCGCAGCGTAACAAACGCTACACCCAGCAAAACGGCAATAGCGACGACGCCTTTGAACCATCGTCATCCAGCCCTGAGTCTTCATCCTCATCACCCAGCATGGGCGTGCCCGCTCCCACTCCACCCTCTTCCTCCCGCAAACACAACATGCCCACCACTGACGGCACACCACCCCCCAAAAAGCGCGCCAAGAAACCCACCGCCACCCCTACTTCCTCCTCATCCAAGCCCAGCGACAACAACTTCAACACCAAGCTCACAGACGTGATCGCCATCACTACCCGAGGCCGGGACCCAGATGCAGAAGCAAAGACTGTAACATTGCATGTGGGCTTGCTTGGCGAGAAATCGCCTTACCTCCATTCCCTAGCCCTGACCAGCCTCGCCCCAGAAATCAAACTCCTAGATCTCGACTCAGAGGCCTTCGCTGTCTTCGCAGGCTGGTTCTACACCTCCTCCATCACCCTCCCTACCTCCGCCTCCAACGGCGACGCCGGCGACTGCCTACACGCAGTCTGCGAAGCCTGGTGCCTAGCCCAAACACTTCAAAGTCCAGACTTCGGTAATGCGGTACTGAAGCATGCTTGTAAGATCTCCGAGTCCGATGGATTGGTATTCAGGAACAAAGCTATCAATGAGATTTATAAGATGACGGAGCCAGATGATGGAATCAGGAAGTGGATTGTGGATGAGTGGGTGTGGCAGTACGATAGCGAGGGGTTGGGGGAGCTGGATGGGATGGGGGATTTTGATCTTTGCAAGGTAGGCTTCGTATCCTTGGAAAATAGGTGGATGAGGTGGCGGCTAACTTCCGGCATTCCAGGGTTTCCTGCTCGATGTCATGGTTGAGCAGGCGAGGCGTATTGGTGCTGAGGCGAAGGAGAAGGTAAGCCTACACTGCAATCCCCTAGTACCGAATTTGAAGTGGTATGACTGACGACCTTGCGCAGAGCCATCACAGCCCCGGTTCGAAGGTCAAGAAGTACTTCCAGCAGTGAGGTGACGGTGGTTGCGGCATGTCGGCATGCCGCTATTCGTGGCGGGACCGGCTAGCTACTGTGGAGCGGCTCTGTACTCGCGAGCGATTTATGAGTGCTCGGAGGAGTGAGTGATACCATTTGGCGTGGAAGGGAACAGTAGTCGGGGAGCATAGGTAGTCCTTTCAGCCAGCAACAGCAACAGCATCTCCCCCCGCCACCTCCCTCTCACCCATACCAAACACATGTGTCTTAACAAACTCCACATACCCCAGCCTCCTCCCTCTCATCAAACTAACAGCATCCTCCGCCAACCCAAAAGCAAGTCCAACCTTCGCACCCATCTTCGCCGTCCTCGCCGCCGTAGGCACCCCCAGCCTATTCCACGCACTGAACGCCCCCGCCGTTCCTAACCCAGCAAAGACCGTACTCACAAAATCCCTATGCCCTTCCAAATTCCTCTCCTCATCCACACTAATCCCCCTCAACCGCCTCGACTGACGAATGAATCCCGCGCGTCCCCGATCAATAAATTCCTCCATCCCCACGAACAAGCCCACCCATATCCCTACGCGCCCAGCCATCTTCAAGCCTTCCTTCACTCCCCCGAGCATAGAATGGTAGTTCTTAGACTTATGGTACAAATACCAACCTGTCTGAGTGGTAGGTTGACGATGAGCGTTCTCAGCTCGAAAGCGCATGCCAGCTTCGTTGGAGCCATGGGTTAGGCCTAGGATGAAGCCGCCTGCTCCTCCGGCTAGCATGGAGAGGGGCATGCGGAAGAGGAAGGGGAGGGAGAGGCGGTCGTGGGCGGGGTTGTGCATTAGGGCGTAGAGTTCGGGTGGGAGTTGGGAGGCTGAGGGGTTTTGGGGGCCGAGGGTGGTGGCTAGGGGATCCGAGGGACTTGGGTGGGCCATGATGTCGGTAGTAGGTGTGAGCTTTGGAAGAGGAGTGTTCCAGTTGGAGGTGAGATGAGAGCTCGGGAGTGCCATTGCGGCGAAGGAGCTCGCTTTGATTAAACTGGCTGTCTACGCAATCAAATCTCAATCAATACCATCCCATCTCCGCAACTCACCCCCGGGATCGAGTGGCACAAGACCAGACGAAACACCTTCCCTCACATCTTTAACCCAGCGCATTGCGCATCTCCACCGCAACAATGCTGCCCACCCGCCACGCCATCGCTCGCTCTCACCCCCCATCAACTCACATCTGCCTCAGCTGCCGCCTCAAAGCCCAACAACAGCAACAGCGACGACACCAAACCTCCCGCGCACAACGTGAAAGTCGAGCTCGAGCTGGCATAACCGCACCCGAACATGTGTACGACCCCGAAAATACCGTAGGACTTCACGCTCTTGGCGGCGAGGAAGTCGAAGGGCAGCATGATGAGCAGAAGGAGCAACAGGAATATCGAATTCGGTACACTTCATCAACAGCTACGTACGATCCCAGGAATATCGACCGAGTCCACGCTATCGCTCAGGAGCCGATCACCCAACGCGATGTCCGGCAAAGCGGAAACATATGGCAAGAAGATACCAGAGCCCACGCGCCGGTGTTTCTCGAGAAGAGGGACACGCGAGCTAAACGTGGCCAAATCTGGCGCCCGACTTTGAAGGACGGCGAGTTTGCTCGAGTAGGGCTCCCAACGAGTGACGGGCGAGAATGCGGCTTCCTGCGCAGAGAAGGATCTGTGTATGGTGATGGAGAATGGTGTAGCGCGTGGCGGGAGCGGGCACCTACGCCTGCGCTTCCGATCCGGTTGCAGGTCCGGAAAGTCGAGTCGGAGCGTGACTCGTTTGTTACGAAACATTTCGCATTTATTACGAAACACGTCGCTGGGACGTCGGAATGGGCGGCTGCGACGAGGGAGTATATGTTGAAGTACCTTGATAAGCGGCTGGAACGGATGGGAAGCTTTCGGCCTTTGCCTGGGAGTGATGAAGTAAGGACTGCCGAGAAGTCGAACAATGGCGAGGGACTCTCCAATATTGTGCGGCAGCATGAAAGTATGCCGTCGGAACCCAAGCTCAGGATATTCAAGGGCAGCAAGGTTGTCAAAGAGAGGAGAGAAGCTTGGCAGGCTGCGCGGGAGATTGCACGGGAGAAGCAGCAGCGGGAGGAGATGGCTGCGACGAGGGAGATGATGAAGAGGGTGCAGGAAGCGAAGATTGAGGACTTGGAGGGGTTGTTGGATGAGCATGCTAAGTTGGTAAGGGATGATGGCGAGGAGATGGTTGCAAGAGACGCGAATGAAGGTGTACAGGATGAGGATGAGGTGGTAGCTTATGCGCCACTGAACGCCAATGCGACGACGACAGGCACCACTGAAGGGAAGGGAAGGCATTGGGGTCGGTTGTTGCGGTCAGTAGGGGCAGAGCGGTCGGAAGTGGTTCAGAGGGATGGGTTTGATGAGTTCGAAGATTTACAATACGTCGGAGCTGCTGTCGACGAGAACCATGTTGCGACAAAGCAGGCCAAGGACACGGCAGCACAACGGGTGGCAAACGAAGACGCCGATATGGCATTTCTCGACACGCTCGGTAGTCCGCATAAACGTGCCACAAACGGGCTCCGCACCCGCTATCCGCCGCATGGCGCTGACGGCAAAGAGACGGACAATGCTGGCCCAGTACTGGACGCGGCCGCTCAGCAAGCAGCGGATGAGGCATCTGAGGCGGAGTTTTTGGAGACGCTAGATGCTGCGTTGAGTCGTGCGCTTCAGGAAGACATCGCCCGCGACCCACTGCCACAGATGCAACAGCCTGCCATATCCGCTCGCAGCAATAATCACAATCGCTTTGGAGGCGCTGGCCTCATGGCCTGGCAGCATTCGCCACTGGACGCTGCGCCTTCGCATGCACGGGCTTACCATACCTCGCGCCGCAGTGCACAGCAGCAAGCTGTAGCCGAAGCTCAAACACCGGACCTCCCACCCGACTTCCTGAACATGCCTGCGGAGAAGAAGTTCGAGAACCCTCATGGCATACGCGCTCAGCTCCGCCGCTGGCAAGCCGAGAACGGCCATCTTGACAGCCTGCACAGCCAGGAAGTAGATCTTGGAGCCGACATAGATATCGGTAACGATGCTGTGTCCAACAATCTCACTCGTCTTCCAGATCCAGATGCCGCGCTCCGAACTACGCAAGCCGAGGAGGAAGAAGAAGAGCGTGAAGCCATGGCGCATTTCATGCAAGCACCCTCCGACGAACCTAGCTCCAGCGAGTTAAACACTCGTTTCTTGAAAATGGGCGATCTAGTCGAGATCGAATACATGCGCTCCGAACGCGAATCACTCGTCGGCATCTTTGTTCGCCGTACAGGAGCACTGGCGCAGTTCTACACGATGCAAGGACGATGGGCCCACATGAATGAGAAGAAAGTACAGTACGCTATCCCCGGCTGGGTGGAAGAAAAGGACGTAAAGCCGTTGTTGGACCATCTGCCTAGCCCGGAGGACGTAGAAGAGCGACTTGAGGATTTGATGGAGGAGGCGTACATCAAAGATCTGAGTGTGCCTCGTCATGTCGCTGCGCCGCTAGTGTCAAGGATGGTGCAGTTCCATGCTGAAGCTAAGGAGATCTATCGGAGGCATGCGAGTACGCTTGATAACGCCCATAATCTGCTGGCGCATGAGACGGATCTGAGGTATGGGTCGCTGGTCTCTGCGGCTACGACGTTGTTGAAGATTCCGGCGGAGAAGTTGCCGGTTACTGCGCTTTTTGCTGTTAGGCAGGCGTTGACGCACGCGGGGTTTGCGTTCAATGTTGATCGGAGGAGTCATCGGTTGACTGGATACTTGCAGATCCGGTCGAAGGAGCAGGTGAAGATGGTCGAGCACGTGCGCAACTGGCTGAGAGAATGGCAGGATGATCTCGCGCTTCAGTCTTCTATGACTGACGCACAGAAGAGGAAACATCGACCGAAGCGTGGCGCTCAGTTCGTTCAGGGCTTTCTGGAAAAGGCGAAGAAGATCATTCTCAGGTCTCGAGAAGACCGCGTGCCAACACAATGGGGTAATGTTGGACCCAGCAAGGTCAAGCTGCCCATTACGCCTGAGCAGGATTGCGTGAGGATCACGAAGGAAGAGATGTTCTCCGAAGAAGACACCGAACTAGTCCGCTTCATCGAGGCCTGGTCACTCAGCCAAATCTTTCTCGGCCTCCCTCGCATCGAGTCCCTACCTCCTCTGCTTCTGCAAGCAACGGGCTTGTATGAGGACCACGAACTCCGCAGCGCGACCGGCCTGCTTTTCCTCCAGGAACTCGGCACGATCCTGCCTTACGAGAACCGCGTGCGCTTCGATCAGCACCTCCTTCTCCCTTCCAGTCAACACAGCAAGCCCCTCCAGAATCTAATGACGTCATTAATAAACATGAGTACCTCCCACAACTTCGTAGACTCCATGGCCGACCTCCGCCACGACTGGAAAAGTCTACCAGTCTACTGTATAGACGCCGCCTCCGCCCACGAAATTGACGACGGCTTGTCTATCGAGCCTGCCGCGGTGGGAACTGATGGGGCGAAGGAGTGGTGGGTGCACATTCATATTGCTAACCCGACAGCTTTCTTCTCGAGGGATCATCCGTTGGCGAAGATGGCGAGGCATATGGGAGAGTCGATTTACATGCCGGAGAGAACTTATATGATGTTGCCGCGGTGGAGCACGCAGAGGCATTTTAGTTTGGATAAGAATAGGCCGTGCTTGACTTTTTCGGCGAGGATGAATGCTAAGGGTGAGACGCTTGAGCGGAAGATAAGATCGGGGACGATTAGGAATGTGTTGCGCTTGACGCCTGAGGAGGTTCGCAGTGTTCTGGGCGTGAAAGACCAGAGTAGTCAAGGGCCGGAGGAAATTGTCTTGACTGTTGGAGGCAGCCCGCCGCCTGAGAGGAAGAGGAAGAATCATGTTGGTGATGTTAGGCCGGATATGATTGAGGAGCTCAAGACGTTGAGGATGTTGGCCGAGAAGCGTCAGGATTTGCGGAAGGCTGCGGGTGGCTTGTTCTTTGACACGCATAAGCCTGATGTCAATGTTTGGCAGAGCTACAAGGGCACCGGTCTAGCCTGGGACCATCCCTTCCGGAAAGGTTGGCGGAGGGTTGAAGGCGACCCGGTTATTCAGATGAAGACTACGGGTTTGACGAATTGGTTTGCGCCGGTCGATGATGCTATTGATGTCATGGTACGCGAGAGCATGTTGCTCGCTTGCGAGGTTGCGGCGACTTGGTGTGAGGAGAGGCAGATCCCTGCTGTCTTTCGTGGGTCGGTGCGAAGGCCTGATAAGATGAACTCTGAGAAGTACTTCGAAGAAGTTCTCGCTCCTGCAGTTCAAAAGTCAGAGACGGGAGAATATCCCATGCACCTGGGGATGAAGTACCTCGAGACCTTCGGCAATACCGCCCTCTCCACTCGACCCTTCAAACATCGGATCTTGGGTATGGATAATTACGGCAAGGTCACTTCTCCCCTGCGAAGGTACGGAGACATGATAGTGCACTGGCAGATCGAAGCCGCCCTCCGCGAGGAAGCCTCCACAGGCAAATCCCTTGTAACGCCCGACACGAACGCGGATCGACGTTTCCTCCCCTTCAGCAACAACGTCTTAAACACCATCATCGTCGGCCTCCAACCGCGGGAATCCATAATCATGAAGGCCAAAATGTACGCCGAGAATTTCTGGATGACGCAGCTCCTCTTCCGCGCCCATCACTTCAAGGAAACACCTCTTCCCTTCGAAACGGTGAAGGCGTATGTACATTCGGCTGGGTCAACGAGTTATGCGGGTTCCATTGGGTGTATGATTACGGAGTTGAACATTACCGCTAGTATGTCGAGGCCGGAGCAACCTGTCTCCCTGGGCGGACTTGGTGATGCCGGGGTAGGGGGAGCGAAGATGGGAGATGTGTGGGAGTGCGTGATTGAAGGGGTGGATTGTTTTAGGAGAATTGTTTATTTGAAGCCTGTGAGGCTTGTTGAGAGGGTCGAATGACTTGTGTACTGTAAGAAGACGTTATATTCACCGCCATCATGACAACCAATTCAATGATAAAGCATCGTGCCCATTAGACCCCGCGGGACTACATGTTCTGTATCTCACGACGAAGTACTCGTAGTCTACTGGCTGTCTATACAATTGCCTTGTTGCCTATAGGCAACGTCGCCCACATGGAGACGGGATCCCTCGATCGATGAGGTTGCCAATGTTAGGCGCCGATTGCCAAGGCCCGGAGACAGCTCCAGTGGACCTGCATATTATTGCCGGAGCTAGGACATACTGGAGCTCGAGCTGTGATAACATAATTCTTGACGCATCGACAAGAAGGTGGCGGGTCGTATACATAACACTGAGAGGCAGTGATCATACTTGACTTCTGCGATCATTTTCCAAGATTCACCGCAGTTTACCAAGGAACGCATTCGATTCTACTACCCAACATGGCACCCAAGGTTCTCTTCGTACTGAGCTCCCACGACAAGATGGGAGACACTGGCAACAAGACTGGCTGGTACCTACCAGAGTTCGCTCATCCTTACTACAAGCTTGCCGGGAAAGCCGACATCACCATTGCCTCGCCGAAAGGTGGCGAAGCGCCTCTCGACCCTTCGTCAGTTGAGATGTTCAAGGAGGACGCCGAGTCCAAGAAGTTCTTGAACGAGCAGGAGTCGCTCTGGAAGAACACTGAGAAGCTCAGCGACTTCGTGGGCAAGGCTGGAGATTTCGATGCCATCTTCTATGTTGGCGGCCATGGCCGTGAGTGAGCTCCGATAGCTATTGTGAAGGCCGTGCGTGAATACTGAGAATGAACTTCTGACAGCGATGTTCGACCTCGCCACCGACTCCACTTCCCATCAGCTCATCAAGGAGTTCTACGAGTCCGGCAAAGTCGTCTCAGCCGTCTGCCACGGTCCCGCCGCGTTCATCAACGCCAAGCTCAGTGACGGCTCGAAGCTCATCAATGGACAGACTGTGACGGGCTTCTCCAACGCCGAGGAAGATCAGGTCGGGCTGTCAAAGGTCATGCCGTTCATGCTCGAGGACCAACTGGTTGCGAACGGTGGCAAGTTCACGAAGGCTAGAGAGCCGTGGGGTGTCAATGTTGTCACCAGCGGGAAAGGGAACAAGCTCATTACTGGTCAGAACCCATCTAGCGCTGCTGGCGTTGGCGAGGCTATCTTGGCTGCTTTGTGATGCGAGCAAAGCTCGGTGACAGTGGACGTTGCCGCTGGAAATCCGACGTTTGAAACTTGTTCTCGACCTTCGAGCGATTTCTATGACTGCTCAATGGTCACAAGGCTACCCTGAGAACTTTCCCAGCTGTCGTAGACAATATCTTACGCTTATGTAGCTGTAAAGCACCTAAAGGCCGATACGCGACATCTAGTATCGTTTGGCATGACAGAGAAGACGGCAAGCTCCATTGTCATTGACCCCCGGAGCTTGTAGCCTGTGAGCTGTGTGAGGTTCTCAAAACGTTCGATAGATCACTCTGCGTAGTGGTGGTTGATCAATTGGAGATGGCGAAGGTTTGGTGACAGTGCGGCCGGTCGTGATTCCTCAAACAGTCCATTCTCTGCCAGCCGAACAGCTCTCACACCTCTCCAGCCTTCCGCACTTTCTCAGCAAGCGCCACATCCCCTCCCGTTATCCTCTTCACAAAATCCCTATCCGGATCGAACAGCATGACATGGAAATGCTCGACCGCATGGATGGATTTGAGAGCGCTCCAGTTCCGGAACCAGATGACGTTGTCCAGAGGCGACTTCCCAACGTCAGATTTGTTCTTCCCAACGTCGGCTTCGTTGTTGCGCACAAATGTCTCGTTCACGAAGTCGTTGATCTCCTTCCTCGCTTTTGGCGTAAGATCGCCCAGACGGTCCTCAGGAGAGGGTGGGTTAGAAGCGAGTTCGAATTTCGTCCAGACGACTAGGTGAACAATTCGGGTGTCGACGCCGTAGGGCCAGTCGTTGTAGAGAATTTTCAGGTCGGCTGTTCGCTCATGCCTCAGTCTCTATGCACAGCCCGGGGCGAAGAGAATGGGCTGGGATGGTACGTACATCGATCTTGGAACGGAGCGGCTTTCGGACTGAGGTCATCCCACTGCAACCGCTCTTCCATGACGAACGCCATGACACTCCCATACTCCCTCACCAGCTTGGAGCAGTACTCTCTATATAGTCTCAAATCACTTGGTAGCCGCTGGAAAAGATCTAGTCGATTGTCGCGGACGAATTGTTGGACTTCCTCCCATGTCTGGCGGTGATAGAGATGGTCTGGCGTGGCGAGAATCGCGCGGTCCTTGTCATTCTTGAAGGCGTACTCCAGGTAGTCCGGGCATTCTGAAGTGTGGAGGTGGGCAGGGAGGTTCATGTTCCAGAAGGGTGTGCCGTCTTCTGAGAGCTCCGCACTGGTGCCTCGAACATCTCGGTCGGGTTGGGTGGTTGCCATTGCGGTGGAGGTCGCGGTACGTTTGCCACCGCTGGCACTTGAAAGCGCTCTCGTTCAGTGGCAGCTTTGCGAGGCGGATGCTAAGAAGGTTAGGAGAGTATGTCGCTGTCGGTGCCTCGTATGGCGACGTGTGAATGGTGTCACGAGAGGATGTGTGTATGTAGGAGAAAGAATCATTGAGAGAGCTGTGAGACACCTGCAGCGTACCGTCTCGTTATCGCTGGCTTGTCACCGTCCTTGATCGCGAGAGAGTGTCACAAAGTCGTGTGGTTTAAGCTGTTGGCGTCATCTTCTAGACGCTGCGACTCACACCATCCAGACCATTGCGTTCGCTGCCTTCATGTTCATGTGGTTTGTTGGTGTCTTCAGCGAAGCGGAGAATTTCCCCTGCAGCCAAAAAGCCACCGAAGCTTTGCCCTGAAAGTCTAACTTGCGTTAAGCGCTACCCCGTTTATGGTGTCGTAGATCTGCGCTTCCCATTGGCTGTACCAGCTGTCGCGCAAGCGTTAATCCAGGGGCACACGACTTGACCGCGTACTCGTGGACGCCCTTTCCTTTTCTCTCCTTGTGCGACGTTGGTGTTGGTGAACTACAGTCGTTACTGAGCATCTGGTAGTAATTGGGAGGCACGATTGTGCTTGTGCGTGTAAGAGAAGGAACATTCGGTATCGAGGCAGAAAGTACAAGGGAAGGCCGCATACATACCGAGAGTGAAACGGAGCGAAACATCCTCTCCTTGCGTTTCACGAGACGGGATACGGACCGGACGACCGCATACGAACTCCTCGAGTCTCAACCGGGTTCGCGACTCTTCTCCGTATAGGCACCGACTCAGTCCACAACGCGCCATCGCATGCCTACATTCCAGCGCTGTCCGACCCGACCGAATACGAGTACGAACAGCATACCCCTACACCTACCCACCTTCCTACACATCCTCCACAAAGATGAACAGACCGAATGGCCCAGGCCCAATGTCGCCGCTGTCGATGAACAGCAATGACAGCTTCGCCTCGCGCTACGGCAGCATGGGCGGCACGCCCACCGACCCTCCTTATTCGGGAGGTCCATATGGTGTCCCGCGACCGCCTGCATCACAGCCTTCACCTCCTGGCTCAAATCACCCGAGCAGTGGGACGGACATGTCACGGCCTTCAGCAAGCGGGAGTAGTATGGGACGGCCTCCGAGCTCGGCCAGCTCGGTGGGGAGGAGCAGCGATGGGCGGATGGGGTTTGGTGGGCCGCCGCCTGGGAATAGGAGTAGGGATAGTGGGAGGAGTCAGTTCAAGCCTGATCACGAGGGGAGCTTGGAGAGGCATTATCATGTACTTAAGGGGTATCTGTCTTCGTCGCTAAGGGATGAGAAGGGTAATATCAAGCCGAACAAGGCGCGGGATAAGCTGTTGAGGTTGAGTGTCACTCAGTTCATGGAGCTCAGTACGGATGTGTATGACGAGCTGATACGGAGGGAAGATGAACGGACGGGGAGGGTAGCGAATGTGCCTAAGTCGCTACCGCCGAAGCAGAACTTCCATCCCAAGCGGAACCAGGCGCGGCAGAAGCTTTCTACTCTGCCCGTTGAGCGATTCAGGCAGCTAGCAACAGACGTTTTCTACGAGCTTGAGCGCAGAATACCAAGATTCGCTGGTCAAGAGCTTGAGCGACCAATGAGCACAGCCAGCAGTGCGAGTCGGAACGGTATGCGACCACCACCCGGCATGCGAGGGCCGCCGCCGGGACAAGGTCGACCGCCAATGGGACCGAACGGTATGGGACCAGGGCCGAATGGCATGGGGCCACCAAATGCGCCGTACAACAACTTCAGACCTGCGAGTCCTGCACAGAATGGCCCTCCACCGACTAGACCGCCCACTGGTGGCAGTGAGACTTATGGACGGCCAATGCCGAAGAGCTTCCAGAGCAATACGATTGTGCCGAACAAAAGTACTATGGTTGAGGATGACGACAGCGATGGCGGCGAAGAAGAAGAAGACGACGAAGATGCATTCGGGTTGGACAAGGCGATGGCTGGTTTACGGAATGGAAGTATCAGCAGAGATGTGCCACAACAAGCTGGAAGCAACGAGGAAGACAGGAAGAAGATCGAGGCGCAAGAAGCGGAGATCGCGGAGCTGCGACGGAAGATCGAAGGCTTGGAAAGCAGTGTATCAGACAAGGATCGTGAGCTCGAGGGCCTGGAGAGCAGTGTGTTGAACAAGGAGCGTGAGCTTGAGGGTATGAGAGGCACGCTAGAGGACAAAGAGAACCAGCTGGAGAAAGTCAAGTCGAATGGTCAAGACCGGGAAGAAGGCCTGAGTGCTGAGAGGAACGAATGGTACAACTTGCGAGAAGAACTAGAGCAAAAGCATCTCGATGCGCAGAGGCTGAATGAGGAGCTGCAACGGGAGCTGGATGAGCTACAGCGTACCAGAGAAGAAGAGGCGCAAGAAATGCACGACGAGCATACCCAGGAACTGGAGGAGCTTCAGGGACGGCTTGCTACCTCCCAGCGAACGAACGGGGAAGTCCGAGCAGAGTTGGATCATATCCAAGACCAGCGAAGCACGCTCCACCAACAGCTCCAAACGCATCAAGCCGAAAACGAGGTCCTCCGCCACCAACTGCAGACCGCGCAGCAAGAACATCATCAGCAGAGTTCTGCAGCCGACGAAATACAGACTGTTGTATCAGAGTATGAGCGACGGATTGAGCTCTTACAAGAGGAGTTGGGGCAGCAGGAGAAACTTACGAGTGAAGTACGGGATGAGGCGATGCTCTATTTACAGGAGATGCGAGATTTGAGTCGGCAAAACGATTATGCGATTGAAGCTGAAGAGCGGTTAGCGAAGGGGGTGGAGAAATTGGAGAAGGACAATGAGAGCTGGCGAAGTCGCTACGCTAAAGTCAAAGCTCAAAATCGACATCTTCGAGCTTCGACAATGGGTCTGGGACTGCAGAGCGCTTTTGACGCAGGGAGTCTCGTGCGGAAGGAGGGTATCATGTCCGAAGGCGGTCTCGTGCGAGACGTCGATGTGACAAGGTTCCAAATGTCCATCGATTCCCTGCTTAAATCTGCCCGGCAAACTGATACAGAGCCGATGTTGGATGCCGTCAAGTCCGCAGTCATCTCCGTCCAGGCTATCACTTCGAGTGTGGGGATTGAAGGATACCCGACTCCCTCTCCTAGCCCTCGTGGTCCGGAAGACAGGCAACGCACGGAGAGTGTGGCGAAGTTGAAGGCGAGGGTCATGGGGACAGCCAATTCCCTCATTACAGCGACAAAGCAGCACGCGTCTGCCGCGGGTCTCAGCCCGGTAGCGCTCCTGGATGCTGCGGCGTCTAATCTTACGGCGGCGGTTGTCGAGATGGTCAAAGCCGTCGGTATCCGACCCAGCAGCAAAACCGAGTTGGACTCTGACGCCGGCGACGACATGGAAGAAGAAGAAGAAGAGCGAAGTTTTAGCACCCACCCGGTCGACGAACGAAACGAATCGATAGACAACTTCTACGACGACCGGTTGTCCCTATCTCACTCCCATTCCAACTCCAACCCCAACGTTCATTCCCCACTTCGGGCAGGCTTCGCGCAGCCTCGCTCGGCGCAGCCGGCGCAGACAGTGGCGGCGATGGGGTCTTCACCTCCTTTGCAGTCAGCCACCCCTACTCCTGAGGCCCCGAAACCCGCGCCACTGAATTTGATGGGGCGGAGTAATACGACGAAGAAGACTAATGGATGGTTTGGGGGGTGGGGGAAGAAGAGTAGTGTTGATGAGACTGTTGCTCAACCAGTGCCGACACAGGGTAATGGGGAGAGGAACGGGAGTGTGGGGTCGGCAGCAGGGGGAGGGGATTATGATCCTTATAAGTAAATTTTCGGCAAGACTAATGAAGATGTATGTGCATTGGGGCGGCGTTGGTCACATTGAAGGTGCGCTGAGAGGGACTTCGGGTGGCTTGGGCGGTTTGGATGGATACTCTTGGGCATTGTATAGCCTTGAAATGGCTTTGGGTAGGGTGTGGCGCGCTTTGGGTACATGTTCGACTGTGGTCGGATCGGCATGCTTGGCCATCTGGGTTGGATGAAGTATGGTATAGAGGACGCATTTACACTGAGTGGGTATCTAGCTAGGTAATGTATTCACACCTATTAACGAAGCCCTGACCCTGCGCAGCAAGTTCAGGAAAGCATGCCTGCTAGCGACAGCAAACTTCAAAGTCTGTCTGCTATCTTTCCTGCCAGTGGTCTCTTGGGCTGCTTGGCAAACATCTCCTGACATTCCACAGAGCGCGTGGCGTGGTGGTGCATATATTGTATGCACTTCTCAAATTCAGGGTGATAGACGTATGACCGTACACTGCAGCACCACCTGGACCATGCTGTCTCTGTGTTTTCATTGCCGCCTGCTTAACTCGCCCAGCTTCTGCAGCCTACTACCGTAAGAGATGACTGCACAGCTAGGCGGTCTCAAACGACACTGACTCCTGCAATGAAGTTCAAATCAACGACGGACATGGCAACGCGAATGTGTTACAAGACACGGGTCTTCCTTCGAAGCTAGACATTACCGCTTTCGGTTCAGCAGCAAGCAGTGCGGTGGATGGCGCTCTTGAAGTACGTATCACGTCGAAGCCATCACCTCGACAGCGGACAACTAACGACCTTCACAGATCCTAGAGTGGGATACGCAAGTTCAGCAGCCTGTGACCGTTGTGAATCCAATGGTCGATGGAGGAGGAGGAGGAGGAAAATTGATCCTCGGTCAACTCACAATCTCCGGATACGTCGATCAATACAGTCCCACTCTATTCTCCTACGCGGGCAAAGGAACCCGCGCGCTTACTCTCACCCTGGCGCATACTGCGAGTACATCGACCGGTACCCGGCTCATGGGCTCGTATACTTTCGCAACTGTGGGAGTCAGCCTCCAGACACAGTCTGGTGCCGGGGGCACGCCAGCGGAGACTGTGGTGTTCGATTACGCGCAATTGAAGATGAAGAGGGCTCTACAGCTTGCGACGGGGGCTTTGGGTACGACTCCAGCGGCCTTTTGTTGGGATGCGTTGAAGAATACTGTTATGGCGTCATGCTAGAAGTGAGGATGACGACTGGACCGTCAGCGGAGTGCTTCTGATGTGAGCATGAGTCTATGTGGAGGACTGCATGATCTTGATGTGAAGAGGTACTTCAGCAACACGACGTCCCGTCTTCGCATGCAGGAGACTATTGTGCTGCCGGGCTCTTTGGTAGCTGATGGCCCATGCTCAATTTGGGAGTTCGAGTACTGTCTTTGCCTTCTGTAACCAGCAGAGCCTGATCGTCAAAGAGTGTCTATCAAACGTTGTCTATCAACCAATATCATAGGCTCGCGCAGGCGGCGCGGCTCAAATGTAAAGTGATCGCTTCGTAGAGCAGCCAAGACCTGTGTACATGTCTGTTGTAGCAGAATTCGAGCTGCGTGGCTAGGTTGCAGATGCTGAGACGATGGACAAATATTGCTCGTGCCACATAGTGACAGCTTCCGCCGACGGAGCTAAGATGTCCGCGAGATGCTCGGAATAGGAACCAGGTGAGGTGGGGAATTTGACGGACGGAGGGTCGCGAGCGAGGGTTCAGATCTTTATAAGAATCAGACGTGTATATCAATGGTACTGTACATTCGTCAAACATTGTGAAGTTGAGTACTGGGCGGTTCAAAGCTGGGAAGTACTTCGTACGCTGATCGTGAGTGAAGTTGGTTCTGCTGAGAACAACGTGGTGCCCGGACCACCTGGATGCAGTAATAGGCTCTATGCTGCCTTGTGATATTGTTGCGATCAAGAAGGCGATATTTCGCAGTCGAGGTGTTGTCGGTACGATACTCAGAGAAGGCTCGGCTGGCAGGGGTTGTCAAAGTCTTGGCCCGCGAATTTCCCGAAGAGCCCTGATGTGATCTTTGGCGCTTTGCGCTGCTTGTATACGAAGAGTATCTCAATACTGACGATACGGCATGCTATTGACGCTGGAACGATGTGGTTTGCTTCAGAAGACGTGATGGACGAACTGACGGACGCCTCAGGGCCACCTAGATCTCCTACGATCATTCCACCGCCTCCTATCTCCCCCAAGTCATTGCCTACGATAAGTGAAGCCTGGCTCTCAGCCTTGGACCTCTATCAAGATGTAGGAGTAGTGTGAGGGATGGTGGACAAACTTGGGCTTTGAGATACAGCCGTAGCGCTGGAGTAGGTGAGTTCTGCAAGAAAATGGACATGGACGTGAGTTTCAGGCAGTGAGGTGAGGCTATTGTGCTATTGTACCATGAAGAAACCTCACAATGTGTATTCCACTTGCCTATATAACTCGTAGAGCAAGTGCAAGGTAAGTATGTGTATTCCATCAGATCTCTATACCAGCAAACATGGCCCGCCACGGCATGAAACCGGTAGCTGGCGCCCTTGTCGAACGACAACACCTCCCTCTAGCCTTCGTTAAAGCAGCAGTGGACTCCTTCGAACGTCCAGAGAGTGCCTGGACGGAAGACCAGAGACAGGCATTGATTCACCTACGCATATGGCTACGACTCTTCAACTCGCGGATAGAACAAGGCAGCAAACGCATGCTCACAGAAAACGGCTTCTTCCGCAATGGCATGGTCTTGTTAGGCAGAGTGTTCTTCCTGGGCGATATTGGTGAACTGCCGTTCAGATGGGCTCCCGAACTTGACAGGTTGATGCCGAACAACGGACGCCTCACCGTCAAAGGCGTAACCCACGACTATGACCCCAGTGTCCCGGTCACTATCGAACTAAATCCGCTGCATACCGACCACTGCACAGCAAACGGCAAGCCAAGACCTCAAATCCTCGATTCTCTCGTACACGAGATGTGCCACGCAGTCATTGGCAAATACACCTGTTCGATCGTCTGCGCGACCTGCAGATCCCAGCCCGACAACATTCCTATCAACGGACGGACAGGCCATGGCATAGCCTGGCACACTCTCGCTTACGCCATGGAGAAAGCTTTCGATCGACTGGACCTGGTGAAGATCGATCTGGGTCGTTCGCTTTCGGCAAAAGTCGAATTCACAGTATCTCGGTTCATCCCAGGCGACGACATGATCGAGAGGATGTTCGATGGACAGAATCCGGTCACCGACAAACCACAGCGGGCGACAGTAGATCAGATCCGGCGGATGTTGGAGAGGGGATGAGCACGGGACGGAGAAACCGGTCACAGCGACGAAGGCGACGATATTTCGGGGCGCAGGACTGACGGAAGCTGAGCTGGTGAACTGAGAAAGCTCACGCGGGCGTATGTTGGCTATCTCACAAGGATACTGCATACAGCTACCTCACTTTGTCAACGTACCTCTCCCAGTGACGTCAGTCTGTAGCCGATAAGTAAGCCATGGCACAACCTCTGCACAAGCCCAGCATAATATCAAGCTCACGCTCGAGCTTTCACAATAACGTCGTTGCACAGCGTATTACGGTGCATATCTGCTTACATGTGCGACCTTGCATGCTAGAGCTTGCAGCTGATTACGCGAGTGCAATCGCGCTCGCTAATGTATCTCCCAGACGGCAACGTGATTGAACCGATTTCAAATCACTCCCCACAGCCTTATACAGACTCCTGGTTCGGTCATGTGGTAACCCGCCTCACTAGAAACATCACACCTAGTCGGATACGAACGCACTTGGTGCGTTGAAACCATGCCGTTCAATCCAGGCAGAGACATCCCCGACCTCAGCGGCAAAGTCGTCGTCGTCACGGGCGGTACGACCTGTCGACTCTTCTTGCCTTTTGATGTTAACAAACGTACAGGGAATGCCGGGCTAGGCGCCGAAACGGTCCGCAAGCTCGCAGTACACAACCCCAAGTGCATCTACCTTTGCGCTCGCACGCCATCGAAAGCCGAAGCACTCATCTCCAAGATCCAGCACGCACATCCATCTGCCCCTGGAAGTATCAAGGCTATCAAGCTCGACCTTTCCTCTCTCGAGAGCATGAAGTCGGGCGCCGCAGAGATCTCCAAATCGACAGACAGAATCGACCTGCTCATCCTCAATGCCGGCGTCTCTGGTACCGCGCCAGCCTTGACCGAGGAGGGCTACGAGTGGCAATTCGGCGTCAACCATATCGCCCACGCACTCTTTGCTCAACTGCTTATGCCGCCTATACTCAAGACCTCCGGCAGTCCCAACAGCGATGTCCGCATCGTTACAGTCGCCTCGGAAGCGGCGAAAATCTTCGCCCCCAAAACGGGTCTGGTCCTCGACGAGGTAAAAACAGATATGTCATCGTATGGAGGTTTAACCCGCTACGGCCAATCCAAGCTCGCCAACATCCTCTTCGCCAAGAAAGTCGCTCAGCTCTACCCGTCCATCACATCTGTGTCTCTCCACCCGGGATTGGTCAAGACAGAGAACCGCAGCAAAGCTGATGGAGCTGGGTGGTTTGCGTATGTATGGTCGCTCTTACTGCTCCTTACAGGCTTGACAGCCGAGGATGGAGCGAAGACGCAGCTTTGGGCCGCGACGGCGAAGGAGGTAAGAGTGGGAAGTTCTACCTCCCAGTCGGGAAATTGGACGATAGTGTCAAGTTCGCGGATGATCAGAGATTGATCGACAGGCTGTGGGACTGGACGAACAAAGAGCTGGCTAACCATGGAGCGCCAGGGTGGCCGGAGGCGAAATGAGACTTGAGATGTTGTCTCATAGATTCGCAGTGCCACAGTCTCCACGCGATGTTCGTTCAAGTCAGAGGCGTTGCTATTGGGTTAGTCTTCTCGAATACTCGTGGTACATTTCGTTCTCATAAATTCGCGACCCGCCTGCGATTCCAGATATGGCAAACCCTCGACCGACCGCCACGGTGCCCGTCAAGCGCATTGTGTGGGGACACTTCTAGAAATACTGTTCGCTTGTCTCCGCGGCAGCGTCGCTTTCAAAGCTACCGTATTGACCTCTGGATACCTTTCGGACCCCGAGAGGTTGAGAGTGGGAATCGGCTGTCAATTATTTCACCAGCCCTTGCTCACTCCAGCAGATACCGATCTTCGTATACATGCAACCCAGTCCCACCAACCCCAGCGTCACGGCAACAAATGAAACACCATCACGCAGTTCCCGAGATGGACATCTCACAGTCAGACAACAATCTCTTGCTTCATCACTTCCCCTTTACGACTTGAACTCAACATACCCCTTCCCCTTAACAAGCGTAGCATGCCACGGCACCCCCTCCCCAGACCTCGCCAGTCCCGCATAAAACTCCGCATGAGCCGGACCATCCAGCCCAGAAGTCTTAGCCGTTCCATCCTCATTGCGCTGATCGGCATAGAAGAACCTACACGTGCACCAAAACGTATCAGTACTTGTTTCTTGTTGATTCCCTAAATAGGAGTTGCTGGGGCGCTCACCGATACCCCTTCCCCTCATACGTCTTGTCCGCGAGTCCGACCCAGAAAGCGGAAGCGGACTTGCCCATCCCAAGGTTCAGGAATGCCGGCACAGGCATGATAGTCGTGTTGAGAATGTTGCCTGTGTAGATGAATGTCTTCTTCGTTTCCGCAGGGAGGGTTTCCCACCCCTTGACGGCTTCCTGGGCCGCAATGTATGGGCTGACGACGTTGACGTTCAAATCTTCCGCCACGCTGCCCACGGGGACGGACAAGACCGATTCATTATCTGGTGGAGGCGTGAGGGCTGCGGCGTTGTAGACCACTACGGTAGGCGCGGCGCCAAAATCGCTCTTGACTGCGTCGAACACGGCCGGTACAGTCTCGGGCTGGGTGAAGTCGGCTTTGATCGACAGGTAACCTTCCACGGTCTGCGAACCGGAGCCCTTCCTGGCAGCTACGGCGACCTTGTAGCCGTTAGCAGCGAAAGTTTCAGCAACGGCCGCACCGATTCTGGGCCCGGCGCCGAGGATGAGAACGATGGGTTGAGCAGCCATCGTGTCGTTGATAGTTGATCTAGGTACGTTGGGAATCGGAAGGGACTTATCTTGTTCGCAGGAAGGTAATGAGATGCAGAGAGAATAGCGCCAGCCATACCACAGACGACATCCATCCTACTTATACACGACGTCGCCTTCTCCTCAATGGTGTGCAGCTTACTTGCTTGCTTATTCACAGCACTCTTCATTCTCTCGGTGATAAGGCGGTACCGTACCTCGCACAGTTTGTAAGCATCTTCGAGGAAGTCTCCGGGGTGGTCACGACTGTATCTGCGTGATCCTGGCCATGAACGGCTGATCGAGTGCATCAGGCTGAGGTCGTCGGTATAATGCGGATCTGTCCGCGCACAGCTACCCGGCTCGCCGGAAAGGCTGCGTTGCTCTGTAAGCTGCGTCTAACTTTCGGGACCGGAGAGAAGCCTTCCAAGCAATAGCTACATACGAAAGCCCTTGGTCCCAGATGAGAATGCAGAAGAGTAGATAAGGTGTTCGTGCTTCGAAACGTAGTTTCACTACATACATTATAGACATTAGCTACCACCGCAACCACCACATCCAGACCATGATCGATCCTGAACCCCATCTTCCGCTCTCCTATCGTACACACCCTACCCACCACCACGAACCCGCTTACAGCTTCTTTTCACTCCCCTTCAGCCTTCCTTATAGCATGCGGCAGCAAACTCATCAACCCTTGCGCATCTTTGACCGTAATCGCCACACCCCTCCGCGACCTCACGCCAGCGTCAAACTCGCGGATATCTACTCTCACTTCCTCTCCACTTGCGCCCTTCTTACTCACGCCCACTCGGAAATCCTCTCCAGGTGTACTGCTAAAACAGACAGGCTCCGAGAACTCGTTTTGATAACTGGGAACCCGACGGATCTGCTTTTGGTGTTCTTGAACAGCCTTGGGAAGGGGGCTGGAGTGCGGACTAGGGGTTGGGGACGGGGACTGGTAAGCGGAAGTTGCGGTGAAGGCTGCGAGGGCGGCTTTGGTTGCCTCTAGTTCGGCTTCCAGGGCTGCGGAGTCGTGTCTGGGTGTGTCGATTGCAGAAGAGGAGTCAACTTTGGCTTCAGCGGCTGCGAGTGCTGCTTGGGCTTCGCTCAACTCGGTGGCTGTGTCTGCCTTGGCCTTTGACAGTTGGTCGGCTGCATCTGCTTGAGCTTTTGACAATTGCTCGGCGGCGTCCGCCTTCGCGCTGGCAAGCTCTTCGACCAGTGAGCGATGTTCTGCCTCGAGCGCGCCGGCTCTGTCTGTAGCTGCCTTGAGCTCTGCCTGCAAGGTGTCCTGCTCGGTGGACTTGCTTTGCTTTAAAGCGCTGTTCTCCGTTACCAGCTTGCCAGCTCTCTCTACGGCTGCCGCAAGCTCTGCCTGTACGCTCTCCAGCTCGGCGCCTTTGCTTGTCTTGGCAGTGGCCAGCTCATCGCTCAACGCGATATGGTCGGCTTCCAAGTTCTGGTGCTTCTGGGTCGCATCTTGTAAGGTGCGCTTCGCACTCTCCAGCTCGGTCTCTCCTGCTGTGATGGTCTCCTTTGCAGCATCTAGCGCTGCCTCAAGCCCGCTCTTCTCTTCCTGCAACACCCGTACCTCCTCCGTCAACCTCTCCAACTCAACCCTGCCATCCTCCAACTCCCTCTCCTTGCGCTGAGCTGCCTCGCTCATGGTCCTCCGCTCTACAGCAGCTGCATCGTCCTTCTCTTTCCTCCTCCCCTCCAGTATCATGAACTGCGCCTCCATCCCCTTAACCTCATCCCCTAACTGCGCAAGTAACTTATGCGCCTCATCCCTCTCCTTCGTCCTCAGATCCACTACCCTTCTCTGCGCCTGACTTTCTTCAATCTCCTGCTCCCATTGCGCTTGCAGCTTCGAGATGTGCCGTTGCCGCTCTTCATCGAGCTTCGTGTGTTCATCTTCCGCTTCTTTCAGCCTCCGTTCGAACTTCGAGGACTCGTCTTCGGCAGCTGGAGCGCTGGCGTCTATGCGAGAAACGACAAACCGCGTCTTCGAGCCATTACTATGCGCTTTCGGCCGCTCATTCTGCGTTTGCGCCAGCACCGAGCTGGGCGACTTATCGAAAATTGAAGGCGGTTTCGAGTCGTCTCCTCTACCTCCTCCAAACTTAGACGGTTTGTTGCCCATCTGTATCAGTGTCTGTATGCGATGCTGCTAAAGGAGTGTGGGTGTCGCAAAAGCGACCGTGTGCGATATGAAAGAGAGGGACTGTGGTCAGTATGATACACGCATAATCTATATACAGCGAGGGGGATGTGCAAACGCTCAGCCATGCAGTAATGAAATGATCTTCGACAAGGCTCGTGAGTCGCGAACGTGCAGCATCCCCCACGCTAGGGAGTGAGCTAGCTGGATGGGGAGCTAGCGCGTCTCCTGAGGTTCGCGCTTTCACGTGCACATGCGTGCATTGTGGAGATACCTACTCGGAACTCCTCTTCTCTGCATCTGCCAACACAGAGCGGTCGCAGGTGTCAAGCAGCCATCTCTCTCACTGGCAGTACGAGTCCGGCGCTCGAGATGGAGAAGACCTTTCGCGGTAGGCACGAAAGACCTTACGGCCTCTTCCCGGAGCCAGCAGAGTCCGGAGCAGCTCTTGCCCGTGCAACGCCATGGCGACGAAGCCATTGGGCATCGCTTCCGGCACTTTGAACATTCTGCTTTTCTGCGAAAAGGCTCCAGCATGGGTTACCTCGCGGGGCATGAGATGTCAAGAAGGTTCTCATGGTTATCATCAGTCATCATTACATCCTACCCTAACGCATACCTCAGCTTCGCATCCACAGCATGCCTGCGGTCTACGAACTACCACCCGGGGACACTAGGACCCAACACCCTCCCGAAAGCATCACCACTGCTCTCGACCGTATGTGCCACTCCTTCAATACCCTCCTCTGGCGGGAAAAGGCCCTCTTGCGCCAAGGCTTGCTGAGCATTCCATGAAAGCGCCGTCCATGGCCCATCTGATGGCTCTGCCTCCCGCTCGTCATCATCGGATTCGTCGGACTCTACTTCGCCATCGCCGATGTACTGGATACTGCGACGCCTGGTCTGCGTGTGTCCTTGGCTGGCGGGCGCGGCGAAAGCACCTCCGATCCTGAAAGTTACAAGCAGCCCATTTCCATCAGTCGTTTCGCGAGAGTTGGGCTCAGGACCAAAGAGACTCTCCATATCATCTTCCTCATCACCATTCGCCTCCTCATCGTCATCCGCAACAGCCATGTCGGGAGGGAGAACCTGAGGCGGATGAATTGCAGCGACAGGTAAGGAATGCCGCATCTGCTGACCACTCTCAGCATGTTGAGCCTGCCTCTCGCGGCGGCGTCTTGGGGCCGTTCGAGAATTGTATATTGAGTGCCGCCCAGTATGCTCGACTAAACCTGCGGTTATCCGTCCGTCGGGATGGTAGATCGTCGAGTTCGCTTGTCGACTTCCATGACGTCCGGCAGCATCTACCTCATGTCTTGCGGCGTGTCTGGAGGTGCCCATTGATCGGCGTTCGATGTGCCCAGGGAGACTCTGGATCGGCTGCTCGTCGGGTTCACGTGCTTGCCGCCGATGGAGGCGCGCAGCTTCATCCTCAGCTTCATCGATCTGGAGCCTCATCTCGCCAGCTCTCGCAGCAGCTCGTCGTCTCTGACGAGTCTCGTAACTCCCATGTTCAGCATTATCATGCCTCAATGCCTCGACCTCCCCCTCCAGCTCCCGCTGCCGAGCTGTCTGCGGCGTGCCTCTGATGATGTGGTCTGGGGCACCCATCGCCTCTGCCTGGTTTCGGAGGTTGGCCAGGTTGTGCATCTCTTCATCACGTTGCGTGTTGAGCATACCCAACAGCTGAACAAACGCATCGTTAACGTCTTCGTCGCTCATGCCGGTACCTGGCGGGAGGCCAGCGTTCATGTCCGCGAGCATCTGCAGCACGCCTGGTGGAGCATTTTCCGGAGCCGTTGCGAGGAGCAGCTGCACAACCGATTGCGGGAGGATGGCTCCATCATTACCCTCAGGACCTCTTCTGAGATCCTCAGTAGCGCGATCCCGCAGAGCCTGACTATCCCTTAAAATTTCACCACTCGAGCGCATGCGGTCCCTCTGCTGCCGGGCTTCCTCATCCCTCTCCCGCACAACTATGAAAGCCCGCTCAACATCCTCCCTCGCGGGTACGAGACCTGGGGCAAGCACTTCGCTTTCAAACTCAGCGACCAGGTGCGGCTGTACCTCCTGGATGTGTTGACGGTATAGCTCAAGAGTCTCCGTGACCGAGGCGCCCAGAAGGCCATTGAAGACGCCCTGGTCGGGCGCATTTCGGTATCCGGTGTAGTGTTCGCGCAAGCGCTCCATCACTCTATCCCTCATAACCCTAGAATATTCGGTGCGAGGTGGCATGGCTGCAAGCTCACGAGCCATGGCGTCTACGATCTCCACTCCTTGCACGATGTCGTTCTCGCTTGCTGCGGTCTCGTTGACACTGGCATCGGTGATTGAGCTATCACTGCTCAAGTTTGCATCAGTGAGGGTGCCTTGTATAATCTCGCGATGCCGCGAGATCTCGCTGTCGGAACGCGCCGGATGGCTTCGCTCGTGGGCAGACCGGCGAGGGTTACCATGCGTTTGTCGCACGATGGCGAAGGCTCGTTCAAGGTCCTCTCGTGCGAGGCCGACGGCTGGAACGAGTCTCTCGTCCTCCGTGTCGATAGTGAGACGTGGCTCCATTCCCCCCCGCTCTATACGGCCTTCATATTGCATACCATCCACCAAAGTCCCAAGAGTACCATGAAAGAGGTGCCAATCTGACCCACTCGGATTTCGGCCGACGTTGCGGTATCTCCATCTCAAGCCTGCCATCAGTTCATCTCGTATTTGGCCAGTCAAAGGAGAACGAGGTACAAGTGCAGTGGATTCAAGCTCGCGGGCCATTGCGTCTAGGATCTCGATGCCGCGCGGAGAGTCGCTCTGACTGTCGACGTCTGCTGACGCATTGTTCATAATGCGATTGAGAGCCTCCGCTGGAACATGGCGCCATGAGTTCTCCGAGCGATGAAGTCTCACACCCCTCCTCGCTCTCCCTCCTTCCCCGCGAGACCTTCCCTCCCTCTCCAGTCGGACAACCACAACAGGAATCAGCAATTCGTCGGCCACGTCGTTCCAGGCCCGCATCTCGTCGTACACACGTTCAAAGTCCACCATATGTCTATTGACGTGGTCCTGGATTTCTGGGTCCTCGATATCGAACGCATACACCAGCTCCCGGGCGATGGTGTCCATCTGGGATCGAGCTGCTGCAGACATTTGATCGTAGCGCAGTGGTAGGCGTATGGCTATGTGGAGAGGAGGCGGCGTCGAGGGTCGATAGAGTAGTGGAAGCACGCCAGGGCGGTTCGCTGGTGCCTGACGTGTGCGAGAAATAACTATGGTACGCCGGATTGGTCGGCGATGAGGACCTGGAGAAGATCTTTGTGTAGTGGCGGCGGCGGCATCGGCGCCGTTGATACTTGCGTTCACAGCAGGGGCATCGCTGGTGGCGAGCCTACAGACTGCATTAGCCTGGTCTTCGCAGCCTCTCATGGTCGACACTATACATACGTAGCAGCCGTAGAAGGTGTGCTTTGCTCGCTCATCGTGGTGTTGGTAGTGGCGTCCATGTTCTCGCTTTTGTGGGATGCCATGATAACAATTGAATGGTGGTGTTAAGAAGAAGTGCTGGCGCTGGAAGCAAAAGACGTTGGAAAATTGAGAGCGTGACGCAAGACCCATTGCCACGCTGCAGCGTTGAATGCGGCAAGCCTCGAGCGAACAATCATGGCCTCGTCAGTGCGGCTTTACCGTGACTTCTATGTCTGGTGGCCGCTGTTCACGCCCTGGTAGCAAACAGTCACCGCGAATGTCCAGCAGTCTCGTTCCTTCGAGGCGTGTCAAGAGCATGCTGAGGGTCATGAGAGTCAAGCAAGCTCTTCCGGGATGTGTAGACGTACTCGATGTCTCAAGAGGGAACAGCATTTATGGTGTTCAGGAGCGAAATAAGATATGTAAAAGAAGCTGTATCAAAAGCACGCATAATCTACCCAGCTTCAACATCACCTACCAATCCGCCTATCTGAGAGCCACCACGAACTCGTTGCAACCGACACAGTTCCTCCACTGTGGAGTTAGCAATGGAGGCCTCGCATGGCCAGCAACAGTCAACGAGGTCCCACAGTAGCATGTAGGCACAGCTGACATGGTCTCATTCACCCATTTATGTTGATTGCGTCTTTGGAGTGGCGTTTGCACAGCAGGCACAGCGGGCGCGGCAGGTACAGCAGGCGCCTGAACACGACGTTTCTTGGCGTAGTGCGAGCGAGCAGGCTTCTTAGGCTTCTTGCGCGGCACCATTCGGCGGCGGCGGTCAATCTCCGCTTGGGCAGCTGGCGTGATTTGAGCGTAGAACGCCTGGTCATGAGCGCGGCAGAGGTGCATAACCCGCTCCTGGTTGCCATTGAAGCCATTAGTATGGTCGCCTGAAGGCTGGCACGCACAATCGTACTTGATGAAAGAGAGATTGTTGGTGGCCCATGTGTTGCAAGCTCCGCAAATGCCGAACATTAGAGCCTCACGGCGGTATCTGCGATCGCGGTAGCGCCTGTCTTTGCAGGTCGTACATACGAGTTTGTTCCTGTTCTGAGGCTGATGAGGTCCGGCAGTGGGCTGGTCGACCGCTTCGCGGCACATGCAGACCTCGCGGACACCTGCTGTAAAGCCTGGCACGGTGGTGCGGGGGTTGGTCCAGAGGGCTTGGTTAGTACATGGAACCGAGACGATGCCAGCGGGCTCGAATTGCAGAGGGTTGTATACGAAAGGAGGAGGGATTACGGCAGCACGATTGTAGGTGATATCGGGGTCCTCGCAGGGGATATCGGCACACATGATGTAGTCTTGGTCACGGAGCGGATTGCCGTCCTCTCCCTGGAGGTTGAAGGCCTGAGTGAGTTTGGTTGCGTCGTCGTAGGAGAGGTTCGAGAAGACCGGGTCGCGGTTCGCAGCTATTGCGAAGAATGCACGCATCTCGGCGACTGTCGAGAAGCCGCCGTTTACCTGTGGTCCAGCCATTTTCGTTGCGATGGAAACGTACAGTGCGTAGCACCTCTAGGGCGGCTCGGGCGACCATAGTATGGCGCCAAGTAGCTCATCTCAGCGAGTGTATTGTCCGACCGGAGGAACAAAGGAAACAAGATGAGAAGTCACTCAGCAATAAAGGAGGCGACGCCGGCTTGAAAGCGCACAGTAGATGAGCTTCCAGTGCGAGAGTCCATGGAAGACTTCAGTTTTCTGAACAGGACTGCGGTAACGAAGAGTGCGCCTCCTTCCATCGAGGAGGGCCGAAAGGCTAGATATTGGCATGTAGTAGTTCCTCTGCCGCAGTAGGTCCGTGTTTGCTCGCTGGCGTGAGAGTCCATCTCTCGGTGATGAGTAATGTAGGTACACAAGGAGCCACACATCCCATTGCTTGACCTCGCGGTCGGGTAGGTATGGACTATGAAGGTCCAAAGTTAATCTTGCAAGTCGTGAAGAAGGCACACCTTTCGGCGGCTGACGCCTCCCAGTCCACAGCGATCGCCATCCCACAAGACGCGAGATGTCGGGCTGCTCTTCGGAAGAAGACCTCCTGGTTGTCCGTGATGGAGGAGTAGCTGGTGGCGTCTGACTTGCTGGTGTGCGAAATGAAAGATGCTGAATGAGAGGAAGAAACATGGCGTGGGTGCGGTCGTGCTATTGGGGTGTGCTCCTGCGGGACGACTGATTTACTCCTAGATCGGGCCTCCACATATCGGTATCACATGTGCGTGGTGTGCGTGAGAAGTGGGAAGAGAGAAAGTGAGTGCAGACGGAGAAGTCTCTTGCGTGCCTCCGAAGTTTTGCCGCTCTGCCAATGGACAGCTTGATGCGCACGAATCGCACCTCTGCAAACACACCCTCAGCTTTCCTGACACTCCTTCCGAGTCAGCGATATCCATCAAGCCTACGACAATATGGCAGACGCAGAGATGGAAGTCGACTCGCCTCCCGCCTCCCCCAACAACGACCGCAAGACCGGCGGCACGAGCGCCGCAAGCACCACAGCCGCAAACGCAGTCGCCGTACGCAGTATTGAGGGCTGGATCATCATCGTAACGAACGTGCATGAGGAAGCGACCGAGGAGGATATACAGGATATGTTTGGCGAGTACGGGGAGATCAAGAACACGCATACGAATTTGGATCGCAGGACGGGTTATGTGAAGGTATGTACAATCGGGACATCACTCGCACTCAGGAACTGCAGTACCACAAGCGGCGCGCTCTGTGGCGCATCACCTGGTGCACTGCTGATCCATGGTGTCGTAGGGCTACGTTCTGATCGAATACTCCACCCTCGACGATGCCAAGGCCGCCATTGAAGGCGCCAATGGAGAAAAGCTGCTCGAACAGACCGTCAGCGTCGACTTCGCTTTCGTGCGACCACCGCCGACTAAGAATCAGGGTGCTGGCCGAGGGGGAAAGAAGGGCGGCAGGCAGAGGAGTGGCAGCCCAGGACGGAGAAGGCGAGAAGATGAAGAGGATGATGAGGTGGAATGAGGTGGCATGGCGTCTTACAATGCGCTGAGCTGCGCCTAGGGTTGCAAATGGGCACATAATTTTACGAGCGGAGTCTCCACGAGGCGAAACGCACATTCAGCAATGCGGCTGGTGACCGTTGGCGCAGGAAAGTGAAGCCGCCCGAGCAGCGGCAAGCCGACTCCGTCGGCAGATAGCTCTCAACATCTCATGGTAAGCGAAGGTATATGGCGTCCCAAGTCCGCGCTGACGAAAGTTGCAGACATTGAAGATGAACACAACGTGTCAGACCGATACGTCCCTCTCCAAAGCGTGCTGCTACCGATACGGGGCGGGTTGTCCGAAGAAGATTACCGAGCCTGTGAGTGCACCAAACAAGAGCATTCACGCACTCCGCAGTCCGCTGCGCATATGCGTACTCGAGGGATCTGCACTACTAGTGTAGCAAGCCTGTAGTCAGCAGCTTCAGTGGTCCATGCAGAATTGCCGGAGAGCGCAAACAGCGAACCTCCGATGTTCGGTTCTCACTACTACATTGCTGTGCCTTGCAGCTCGGACTCGACACGCACAGAGTCATTGCACTCAACACGGATACATACCATGTGCACAAATGGGTAAGAGGTGGACGCTCAGCAGCTCCTTTGTCATGGTGCCCACGCAAGATCGACTGAGATCGAGGCTGACTGCTAGCTGTACAGCTCTCGCGCACATGCTGTGTACGTGCATGGCCGAGAGTGCTGCTTCTCACGCTCACCTCTGGCAAGACCCTACGGCCGTATTTCGCCACGATGGCCTTTAGTGGCGGTGTGCAGTCAAGCCTTCGTCTTTGGATGAACAGAAAGCAAGCGCTCAGCCTGTTCCTTGTGACGTTGCTTACGTAGGATTCGCTTATTTGGATTGAGGCTGATGGCCAACTGCCAAGCCGATTGTGTCTTCGATGAACGACTCAGCCGCACGACTACCCTCATGGAGAGCCATGATGAGCGGGGAGACGTTTGAGATAGAAACGTGTCAGTGACTCTGTATAGTGCGGTTTAGCCCATTGCTTGGCTGTGTCGCAATTTGAACGAGAATTGATTAAGCTAGCGCGTCTCCAATTGACCGACTTTACCGGGCCGTTTTCTTCCATCTCTTCTCATCCTTCGCTGACCATCTTCATTGTCCGAAGGGTCCGAAGGTACCCGTAGGACAATACTACGAGTATATAGGGAATTTATAGGGTCTGCCAAGCTAGCTTCTTATTCGTCTAAAAAGAAATAGTGTAACGTAACTATATATTCTTCTCGCGGCAATATTCCGTATCCTCTATTAGATTTCTACCTCGAAGTATATATACTACTTTAAGGCGTAAATATAGATAGAATAGTACAATCTACTTACTAATACCTATATTATAGAAAATATATAACCGCTACTATATACCTAAAGCCCTCGCTACCTTTAAGAAGTCTATAAAGAATAGTATACGCTAATAGAAGACCTATCTCTCTTATCTCGCTATTACTTAGTAGTAATACGATCGTAAGAGAGCTTAAGTAGGGCTAAGTAGAGTACGCGGTCGATTAAGATAAGACAATAACGAGGACGGCGACAATATATACGACCGCTTCTATAGGCCTAAGTTACTATAGAATAGTAGTAAGTAGCGTATACGAGACAATATAAGTATATTCTACTTCTTATTTACGCCTCGAAGTAACGCTCTCTTCTTAAGGTAGAAATCTAATATATTAATAGGCCCGTATTATAACCGCTACTATACGCTATACTAGTATCTAAGCGAGATAAGATACTAATCCCGATCCTTCTTATAGACTACCGCGTATCTAGACTCTATAGCTATAGGTAAGTATCCTATATTTATTACCTATTTCTACCTTAAGAAGAGGGCGCTACTTCGAGGCGAAAAGCTAAAATACATATAGATTGTTAAAGAAAACGATTTTTAGAACGACGACTATAAAGGCGACCTTCTCGATACTAAATACTTATACGTAGAACTATACGACAATACGTTCGTCTTACCTATAAACTATCTAGTAGATTTCGATACCTCTAGGCCTATAGTTTCGCCTATAGATTAGAGGCGTATTTAAGAGTAGAATTAGTTTCTAGATAAGGATAAGATATAGTATTATATACGCTATAAGGAGCTATAGTTTAATATACGTCTAGAATACGGTATCTACTAGCGCTATATAAGATTCGACAAAAGCCTTAGTAAGGGATAGCTATATATAATGTCTACTATAAACGAGATAGATCCTAGCGATATACCGTCTATTAACGACCTACTACTACTCGACGATCTCGAGTAGCTTTTAATCGCGCTAGTCTATATTAGTATTTATTTATAGTATATATACGGCGCCTAGTATAGATATAAAGGCTATATTATAACCTTTCTCTATAATGTCTCTAATATAGTTACTCGTCTACTACGCCTACCTTAGTAGTATAATATTATCCTTATCTAGCCGAAGTAGGTACTACTCGACTACTATAGTAAATAAAGTAGTCGGTAGTTTTATAAGAACCTTATAGTACGAAGGTATATAATTTAGGTATTTCTACCTCGAAGAGTAGCGTATACTTCGAGGCGTAAATAGCTAATTCTTCTAGCTTTAGCTTAACTTTCTTTATATATACTACCCTAGATACGCCG
>JAKLLW010000272.1:0-42492 GCA_022814695.1 Neocatenulostroma microsporum
ACCCTAACCCTAACCCTAACCCTAACCCTAACCCTAACCCTAACCCTAACCCTAACCCTAACCCTAACCCTAACCCTGTCTGCAGGGCTGTCTGCAGGGCTAGCAGACGGCAGCTTTCGGATTGCGAGAGCTTCCCAGGTCGAGAGCTTTCGGGATCCGACAGCATGGAAAGTGGTAAGGCTGGATCCGCCGGCCTGGAAAACAGTCACAGCCGCAACAGGGGAGCTGTGTTATATCATGTCCGATGCCCACGGAACCCGGTCTTACGGTACCTTCGCTAATCGCCACCGATCGTTCCACCGTACGATGTCCGGCATCATCGTTGCAAAGGGTTCCTCGTCGAGAAGGCCTGCCCCCAAGCTCAAGGACAGTTGCACTGAATGCGCAAGGTCCAAGGTCCGGTCAGCAAGGAGAAGCCCATCTGCTCTCGATGTGAGAGTCGTGGCCTTGTTTGCGGATATCAGACCTCGAGACGAACTGGCCGTATTGGTGCAAACTCGGCAAAGGGGACCCCTAGGCCACAAAAAACCTTCACTCCAGGCGCATCCCCAGGCTCTACAGTGCAATGGAGAGACTCGCCCACACCAACGACAAGCCCGCACTCGAGTGCAGGGAATGGGAGTGGGCACACAGCACAGCTCATCACTCCTCCGGACAGCACATCTCGGCAGAGCGGGACATGCATTTTGTCACCCCTATCTTCACCGACTGGCAGTTCTCCTGCTGCTTCTACAATCTGTCTCTCTCCACGTGGTGACGTGGACGACTTCCTGCTGGCGCTCGAGACCTTCACGTCTTTCGATATCCCCCTCCTTGGCGGTTCTCGCCAGTGCCAGCCGAACAGCATTGGTAGCCCCTCAACGTCCGGCTTGGTCGACAGTCGGGAGGGCACTGCTTCGACGGAGCGGGCTGTGGAACAGCCATTGGCTTCCGGCTCGGTATCTACTTGCTCTGTGCAGGATGTGGGCTCCTCCGACATGCAATGCCTCCTACTCACCAAAACCGGCCAAGATCGTTCCTGCCTCAACCTAGCACTTAGCCACCTCACGCAGCTGTTCCCAAACGCCTCGGCCAATTGCGCTCTTACCGGCAATCGTACCGACACTTGCGACCTGCCGACCGCAAGCTCTGTGATTTCGGGCAACAAACGGATCATCGACTCGATCAATGGTATTCTCGGATGTGGATGCTCGCGTGACACTTACCTCCTTGCTATCCTGTTGCTGGTCATCCTCAAGATGATCGCATGGTACGCCGCTGTTGCCCGCGAGGTGCCTGCACTCGACGACTTCATGGACTGGAGCAACAAGGCTGGCGAGGATCCCGAACGCATTCAGTCGTACCGCGAGAACGTTGCGCAATCACCGGCTGGTACTGGAGGCGGCAATAAAGCCAAAGGCGACAATCGGAGGGCTGCACAGACCGTCCTTGGCGAACTTCATAGGGTCCAGCGCCTCGTGGGTCAAGTCTCTTGTCGCTTGCAGGCGGTCAAGCAGTCCAGTGGGCAGCCGATCGATTGTTTCAGCATGGAGACTGTGGCTACTACGGATACATCCATGGCGTTGTCGGCTCCGACGTTCGACTCACTGGAGGCCGACCTCCGCAGTCGTCTTCGGTCCGTGTCATCAGAGGTGAGCAACTTGCCGTCCCGTTACGCCGCATGCCGCTAATGTGATTGTTTTCTTCTGCTTCTAGACCATCAACATGCTACGAAATAGATGATATGCCTGCGCTACCATTGCCTGTCATTACCCAGCGCGCTACCCGATCGACAAATGAGCGCACTATGACTTCGATCGTCAATTCGTTCCTCCGTAGAGTGTATGCCATTTGTGTTGAAACTTTCAAACCGTCTCTGTGAGCGAGTGCTCTTCTACCCCTGCCCTGCTGCCTTCCGGTACAGCGTCTAACTCAGTTTGAAGCAATGCAAGCCTGTGGTGTAGATTTAGCAGAGAACCGAGAGCTGCTTTTACTCCTGGAGCTTACCACTTGGGATCGATATTGTCCATGCTAAGATGCGGGCTGACATCACGCTGCTTCGGACCTTCGCGGTCTTGCACTGTCCAACCCATGCCAAGGCAAGCCCATGGATTGTTGTTGAAGTACTTGATCTCGAAGTCTTCGTACCGAGGCTGCTCGATGACTTGTTGATAATGCAAAGAGGAGCCTGGCCAGATAGCGTTGACCCGTCCAGTATCACTGTATTTGTACCCTGTCAAGCACCAGTCAGCAGCGACACATCAAGGAGGCTCCCGCGACATACAACTGCGACAAGAATCCTTCCACACGGTGTACTTGATCCATTCTTGAACATGCTCATTGAACATGTCGGTACAGTCCTGCCGCGGAGCCCAGCTGCGGATGTTCTCATTCTGCATCTTCTTGATCCATTGAATCGCATACTCGGAGACCGAGTAAAGTGGTGCCATGACGCTGCCATTGAAAATCGGCCAGGCGGGTCCGATGAAGGTCAACAAGTTGGGCATGTCGGGTATAGCAAGGCCAAGATACGCCTGCGGGCATTCGCGCCACTTGTCCCGGAGATCTACACCAGTGCCGACAATGGGAAATCGTGGGCGGTATGATGTATCGAAGCCGGAAGCGCACACGATAGTGTCCACTTTACGCTCGATTCCGTCTTCGCCGACCACTCCATCTTCCGTACAGCTTGCTACGCCAGTAAAGTGCACACTGACGTTGGTCTTCTGTACGGCCTCCATATACGCATCGCCAGGAGTGATTCTGCGACAGCCTAAGCCAAACTTAGGTGTAAATCCTTCGATAAGAGTCTGGTGCTTGAGGTGCTCCGCCATCCGCTGTTTGAAGAACGCCGAGCCCATCCTCTGCCCGATCGAGTCCGAGTAGAAACCTCCCCACATGCCATTGACCTCTGACTCGATGCTCTTAGCGTGATTGAGCATTGCTTGGGGATCGTGGCGAAACGCGCGTCGTTCTTCTTCGCAGTACTTCTTGGCTTGAGAGCCCGAGTTGCCAGCAAGTACTCCGAAATAAACACCGGTTCTGACGAAGACATCAAGATGCTTCGCTGTCGGCTGCATGCCCGGAACAGCCTGGATGGATGATGAGCCGGAGCCAAGCACGGCGATCCTTTCGTTCGACCATTGCTGCTGAGTGTAATTATCTGACCAACGGGCAGTGTGTATCACGCGGCCTTTGGACTTGTCGTGCAGACCAGGAACAGATGGCCACTAGTCAAGAGACGTCAGATCGAGAGCGATACGAAGGGTTTGAGCTAGGATCACATACCTTGAAGTTGTTCAAGACGCCTGGTGCGTAGAGCAGTACATGACAACGATCTTCAAACTCATGCGTAGCTTCGTTGGGACGGTGGCTACGAAGTTTCACCAGCCATTCGCCAGCGTCCTCTTGCCAATAGCACCCGATAATCTCAGTATGGAAGCGCATATGCTTCCAGAGGTCAAAAGTGCTGCACACTTCGTCCAGATACTTCCGGATGTCGGGAGCATAGGCGAAGAACCTTGGCCAGTCGGGATTCTGCAGATTGATCAGTGCTAGCACCAGCGTCACATGCATGCGACCGACCAAGGCAAATTGATAAGTATAAGCATGACTAGGAATGTCACAGCCTGCACCGGGGTTGCGGTTTTCCAGCCAGCAACCTACGATCACACAGATGAGCGAGGCCTTCACGTCCGCTTTGGATGGGATCAATGCTTACCACCAATATCCTCATTCTTCTCGTACACCGTCAGATCTACGTTCTCGCACTGGCGCTGAACCTGGTATGTCATCAAGATGCCGGAGACGCCTGCGCCGACAGTCACGACGCGAAGCTTGCGGTTGCTTGGGCTCCTCCATGTTGTGTCTTGAGGGATACTATCGCCAGATGCTCCAGGAGGTGAAGAGTAACGAGCGATGCTGGGATGTTCCGATCCCGCTTGGGCCATTGTGGCGTTTGGCGTTTGGCGTTTGGTGGCGTTCAGGTGAGGATTCTTTCTCTTCCAAACCACACATTCTGGACGTCTTCAAGAGCAGTCGTTTTGGCCATGTTCTTCCATTGCTTCGGTCTGCGATGGGTTCTCCGGACGCCGGTCGGGCTTGCGTATGGTAGTGCGAAGGTGGGAACCTATACACCCACGACACCATGACACGGCGGCCGTAGTATGCGGTGCCGATTGTGCGGCCTCCGAAACCATTCACTACATGTACCTTGGTCAAGGTTGGCGCCCCCTTCTGCTCTCGGCATTCTTCCTCCCTACTAAACTCCATCGGTTGTGAGGATATCTCGTCCACAACATGAAGGTCCCACCAGCCCCAGAGCCTCCAAGCCTTCTGGGATACCACCGCATCCTGTCTCCGCGCGCTGGCGTACGTGTATCGCCCATATGTCTCGGCACGATGAACTTCGGAGACAAGTGGAAAGGAGTGCTAGGAGAGTGCACCAAGGACACTGCGTTCAACATACTGGACACTTTCTACGAAGCCGGTGGCAACTTTGTCGACACCGCGAACTTCTACAATGGCGAAGATAGCGAAAAGTGGGTTGGTGAATGGATTACCAAGCGGCAGAACCGTGATGAGCTGGTCCTGGCCACGAAGTATACCATGGGTTTCCGCATGTTCAGTGGAGACAAGATCAAGTCGAACACACAGGGCAACCATGCGAAGAGCCTGAAGCACTCGATTGAGGCAAGCCTGGAAAAGCTACAGACTGACTTCGTTGACCTGCTATACCTTCATATGTGGGACTACACCACGAGTGTGGAGGAGGTGATGTACGGCCTGCACACCCTGGTCATGAGCGGCATTAGGGATCAGTGATACTCCTGCATGGCTGGTTGTCGAGTGCAATGAATGTAAGTCTTACGTCCGGCGATTGCCTACAGCATCAGTCTGGATAGCTGCTGATCAAGACAGATGCTCGCTTCCATGGCCTCACAAAGTTCAGTGTCTATCAAGGCCACTGGTCTTGTGCTTTCCGTGACTTCGAGCGCGACATCATCCCAATGTGCCGCTCGGAGGGGCTCGGATTAGTTCCATGGGGTGTCCTCGGCCGTGGCCAGTTCCGCACCACCGAGGAATTCAACCGTGACGCCGCTCGCAGGGTTGTCGGTCAAGACGAACGCCATCGCCGACTTGCTGTAAAATTGGAGCAGCTGGCCACGAGAAAGGGTACCCTGGGAACCAGCATTGCATTGGCGTACGTGCTTCAGAAGCTACCGTACGTCTTCCCGGTCGTGGGCGGTAGGAAGGTGGAGCATATCAAGAGCAACATCGAAGCGCTAGAAGTGACGTTGAGCGATGAAGAAGTTGACGAGATTGATCAGTCGGAGCCATTTGATGTTGGCTTTCCGATGAGCTTCTGCTTCGAGAACGACGAACGAACGTCCAAGACCGATATGACTAGCCGGGACATTTGGCAACTCACTTGCAACACACGGCTCGAGACTGTCTCGCACCCCAAGGTGAGTGTTGGCAAAATGATTCATGGATACTGAGGTAGACTTACTAACATGAACATAGGCCATCTCTCCGAAGCAAGGCCAGAGGCAGTTCAATGCTTCGTAGCGACATGCATGTGGTTGTGTGACTGGTCAAGGCCAACGATACGACACTTTCATAGCTCAACTTCACGGTCGAGGGATCCCCGGCGTTCAGCATCCTGAGTACTGCTGCACGTCAAGATGTTTAGTGCTATTGTGCAAGCGCTACTTTTGTGCGCCAATGAACTCGATGCGGCGTTCCGCGGACATCATGTCAAACAGTACGTATAAAGGTAGCTTAGCCCACAAGCTACGGTATGGGCCCACATGTGGACAGCGTACAGTATGCCAGAGCTTCTGCTACAGTCTTAACTCTGGAGCGCAAGGGATGTGTTAGGTCCTGGTGCCCGTTTTTGTCCAGCGGAAACTGGAATAGGCCATTCCCGTGCTATTATGTTGATCTCCTTGGGACATTGGTTGCGCTACTCCTTCCGAAGGTATCGGTATCCGGGACTCCGAGAGTGCAAAGAGTACACCCCTCTCAAAGGTTTAGAGTACATCGCTCGGCTGCTTGCTATGCTTCTAACCACGCTTGCATCGTCGTAGCACAGACACCGAGCCCAATACCGCGTAACAGGGCGTATACTTGTGATCTGACGATCTCAGCCTTATCACGGCGTCCAGTCTCTGTTCACACGAGGTCACAACACGCAGCAATACCACGTCAAGGCCATAGAGATGGCTGCCGGACGCTCCAGCGAAGTTGGACTACGGAGCGACGGAGCATCCGTTCACTGGTGTGATACCCCATGTGCTGGTGGAAGTTCGGGGGGTCGGACAGCATACCTGGTCATTGGGGCAAGTCGAGGTAAGCGCCGTCGAAGACGTCAGATCGCAAGACATACGACATCACCATGTTGACAGGCACAAGGCATCGGCAAAGGCCTAGTTACAGAGTATCTGCAACGTCCGAGATCGATGGTCGTTGCATGCGTTCGTAACCCTGCTGCCGCCCGCGAAACGCTGGATGCAATTCCAAGAGCAGATGGCTCCGATCTGCTCGTGATGGAGCTTGACAACAGTTCCATCACGGACGCCGCTACGATGGTCCACGAACTACGATTCATACACCACATACATCATATCGATGTTGTCGTAGCAAATGCTGCAATCGCCACGAACTACGGACCTTGTTCGACGATGAAACTTGAACATCTGCAAGATCACATCATGGTCAATACGTATTCACTGCTTCTACTCTTCCAGGCCACCAAACCATTACTACAGAAAGCGGTTTCCGAGCGGCCCAAGTTCGTTCTCATTGGAGCTTCTATAAGCACCATCACGAAGATGGAAGACTAAGCTCGGGCGCCGTTGAGCGCTTACGGAGTGTCCAAGCTTGCAGCAAACTACTTTGTGCGAAAGTTCCACTTCGAGAACAAGTGGCTCCTTTCTTTCGCAATCGATCCTGGGTGAGTGTTCTCCATTCTCTGGCTATACCCAAAGATGCTATTATGCTTGAGACCTCGCTGAACTATGCGGCGCAACGACAGCCATGTCCAAACAGATATGGGGGCCCAAGGTGCCCGGCTGATGGGCCGAGCTGAAGCTCCAACGACTCTCGATACATGCGTGGAAGGCATTTGTGCAAGAGTACAGTAAAACCCGGACTTTCTCTCTTCGCAAATCAATGCTGATGCTAGAAATGTAGATCGATGAAGCGACCAAGGATGGTACTTCTGGGCGATTTGTGTCGTTCGAGGACAGTACAGATGTCGCATGGTAATCGCCAGGTCACGCTAAAGCATCTGTATGTGCCCGGGTGGCCGCTATCTGATAGGGCTTGAGCTAACGGCAGATGCTGAAGACAGGGAGCAGCGGCAGAGAACAATCGCAACGGCAATGGGAGATTTTGGAATCGGGTCAAGCTCTAATTATACCAACATAGGACTTTGTAGTTCCGCTACATTCGCTCGATCGTATGACTGACGACCAAGCCGAATAGCGGCCTTCTCCATCCTCACATGCTCGGAGTAGCATCTGTGTTGCATCGGAATTAGTCGCTGTCCGCTCGTGGGTCCCCCCTGCTGCGGTGCCTGGGACTACGGCTTGAGCACTCTCAGTCCTTCGCTCTCCGAGGCGACTCGTACCTTCGTCCGGCTGCGCAATCACTGAGCATGTAACTAGGGCGGCGGAGTCCGAACGACTTCCGTTCGCACGTGTGGCAGTCACAACCGCTATGGACCTGGTCACGCCGACCCACTGTGACCACGGTCTGCCGTCCACGACACTTCACTCAATTTTCATGGAGTTTTAGTCACAAGCCAAGCCCGACTTGGTCATCTTGGACCCTCGTGCGCAAGGTCGATCCGAAAAACACAGGTTGACAGCTCTCCGGGAACACCTCATGCCTTCCTATGCAGTACTAGGAGCCTCTGGCAACACTGGCAGGGCTATACTGGATGTCCTGCATCAACACGGCCACAGCGACATCCGGGCTTATTGTCGCTCAAAGGCGAGACTGCAACGACTGTCATCCGTCGCAGCACGCAGCGATCGTTTGCGAATCTTCGAAGGACATCTGACCGACACTTCGCTACTTGCAAATTGCATGAAAGATACTCGTGCTGTCTTCCTAGCAATCGCGGTCGTCGACAACATGCCAGGCTGCACGATTGCTCAAGATTCAGCTCGCGCTGTTGTCGCTGCCTTGACAAATCTCAGAGGAGAGACCGGGTCTATACCACGACTCCCACGCATCATTGTCCTCTCCTCCGCTTCTCTAGAGGAGTCATTCTGTGGAGATGTTCCGACTCTCGTCCACAGGATTCTCAACACTGCCGTCTCGTACCTCTATGAAGACTTGGTCAAGGCAGAGAGGTTCCTTCGTACTCAAGAAGACTGGCTTTCTTGCACCTTCATCAAGCCTGGTGGCCTGGTCGAGGACATTCAGAGTGGGCATCAGTTGAGTATGGACAAGGCGGCGACACCTCTTTCCTATCTGGACCTCGCCGCGGGCATGGTTGAGGTCGCCGACACAGTTGGGGGCACGTATCACATGAAAAACGTCAGTGTGCTTCCGGCAGGGAGGAATGTTGCCCTTCCCTTGGAGTGGAGTGTACTACGCTTTCACCGGACTGTTATACCATTATCTTCCCTGGACTTACAAGTACTTTGGAGAGTATGCGCCGACCAAGCGTGTTACGTAGTGGACGTATAGTGGACGTAGGCCGTGCCATCAGCTCGGGTAGCGTAGTATCACACAACCTTTGCGGCTCTTCAAATCAAGCCTCCTTTCAAAACGCATTGCATCCTTCTCAAAACCACCGTTTCCCGCATGAGTGCAGCTTGAGCGATACAAGACAAGCGAACTCCAAAACTCTGCGAAGTACGTAGGACATGATACCGTACAATTCATGACATGACTCGGTCAATGAGTTCGGCAACGAGCCCTACATGTTGCTTTTGCTGTATATGGAGGTCAGCACTTGCCGAGGCTGGGATAGTCTGGACTACTCACCATGATCGTGAAATGGTTCGCACCCTCAGCCTTGACAATGTCGAAGTCTGCAGCTGGGCAGACAGTGTCCCATCCATCAGGGCCAAAGTCTAGTCGCCGCTGGATCATGAAGTGCATGCCAGTCATCTTGGGGCCATCCCGCTCGTCCAGGACTGTCTCTTCAGCCCAGATGATGCCTACCTTCGGCATGCGAGCAGTCTGTAAGGGAGCCACTCGGTAGTCCAGCATGACGTCGACCGTCTTCATGAAATGTGGGATGAGGTATGGCGGCGGTGTAGCTACTCCCTCTCCGGTAGCTCCAGGCTGGTTGGCAAACAGCCCGACTTTGTTGCAATGCAGGTAAAATTCCTCGGGGAGCTTCTCCATGACTTGTGGAACTGGGGCATCGATGATGATGAGCGAGTGTACCTGGTAGCCATGCTTGGCAAGCATCTCAGCTGTCACATATGCGAAAGCGCCACCTGACGACCATCCTCCAAGATGGTAGGGACCTTCCGGCTGCCGACGCCGGATCTCCATCACAAAGCTTGCAATCATTGCTTCATGTGTGCAGTTCATGTTCTCCGGATCCCTTGCGTAAGGGCAATTGATGCCTATGATCGCGATGTCATCCTCGACTCGGGGAATAGTGAGGTAGGAAGAAGCCGATCCACCACCGTCAGGAAGCAGAAACAGCGTCTTCTTGGCGATCTTCGGTTGACCTTGAAGAATCATGGATGCAGAAGGCCGACAATGCGGCTCTGGAATCGGGCTTGAGTTGGTCGCCACTCTGAAGTTGCCATTGGCGGATATGCTATTGCCGTTGATGGTGTGATGTCGACCATCGTGCGGTAAGTCAGGCATTGCTGGAGTCTTTACTCCGTTCATGGCAGCAGGCTCTAGAACGGGATCCAGGAGTTCCTTGAGCGAAGCGACAGTGGGACATTCGGCGAACAGGGAGAAGTCCGGTGCAAGGTCCAGACCTGGGTCTTCTCTCAGTCTACTCCCGATGACCATAGAGCTTAAAGAGTCCACTCCGATGTCCGTAAAGTTGCTATTATCTGTGAGCTCCTCAAGCGCAATTCCTGTTTCTTCGGAGATGATCTTCAAGGCCTCATCAACCTTACCAGTCCTAGGCTGACTGACCATCTGATGCTCGATGACAGACGGAGATATGGATCGTTCTTTCGACAGACCGAGGGTCGGCTCTGGGGAGAGCAGAAGTTCCTTGGTCGTTGACATGTCCGTTCTTGGTCCGCTGGCTTTGGCCGTGGGTTGTACTTGCCCTCCTCTTGCCCGCACCCCTCTGTCAAAAGCCGAATGCAGGACTGCCCGGAGAGCTTTGCGAGGGACCGAACGAAGCTATGGAAGATGTTAGGCTCTTCCTTACGTGCTATGGATCCGGATATGCTCAACTTACTGTAAGTTTTCGAAAGAAGCCCACAACTTGATCACCATTCAGCACAACGGAATCGCCGCAGACCAAATCGCCTTGCCTCCTGTCCATCTTGGTGTAGACCTCATAGGAGCTTCCCACGATCAGCTGCGAATAAAGCTGCAAAGACTCCCATCCATGGTTGACGAAAACTTCCTTGCTGATATCGGTGTCGTCTTTGGCATTCAGAGCAAAGCCTGCAACCTGAGTGATGGCATCGATATGGGCAGGGTGCGCGGCATATGTGTCCTTATCCCTGCCTGCAGGAAATCGCAAAGTGCAGACGGCCTCGTTCTCTTTCTCATTGAGTACGAGCTGGTCTAGCAACTTGTAATCCGGATTGATCTGGGCCATGCTGCTCATGAGCTTGTATCCACTCCGCGTATTGTATGCGACGAACTCGCCACAGCTTTGACCTTTGCGCAGTCGAGCGATGTCAGACCTGTACCCTGCCACTTTCGTCTGAAGGGACTTCAACTGCGCTTCAGTGGTAAAGCGGACAGTGCATGTTGCATGTTCTGTGTCTAGCTCCCCGTTGGCGTAGTACGTTGCAAAGCGGAGCTTCGCGCTCCGTGTGGTTGCTGCCGCTTTTGGAGGCCACTGCATGGTCAACGTGGTACGAAGCAGCTGCGGAGACAATCCTTGCGGTATCAAGGCTTTGTCAACCACAAGATCCGCTACTTCAACCAAGCCATCGATGGCGCCGCTGTGTCCGGCTTTGATCCGCATCATAGAATACTTGCCCACTTGCATGGCAATGTCTGCGTAAAAGGAAGGAGATGCAAGAGGAATGTCGTCCACTCTGTGTCCCTGAGCTATGCTTAAAACGTCTGGCCTTGAGACATCGGTTTCGACAACAAATGTTGCCCCCAATGGCTCGGTATGCTCCTCCACCACTCGATGAAGGGTGGTAGTTGTCTGTATGCCAGGATATGCTTGTTTGTTGGCATCAAGCTTTGATTGGCTTGCTAGTCGAGTCGGATGACTTGACTGTTGTCGGCAGACCATGGGGTACAATAACATTCGACTCGAAACTGTGCTTCCCGGGTTGGTACTTCGACGTCTCCCACTGATGCGGCCCCTCTGCACAGTCACAATGGATCTTGTGTCGATGCAAGCACCAATCGCCTTCGTACGGAATATCGTACTCCTGGAGATCCCAACTGTAACTTGGCAGATCTACCATAACGTGGGATGAGCTGAAGGGCCCGTGGTAGGCCGCCCACTGAATATCGAGGCCGTTTGTGTACAGTAAAGCCAACATTTTCATCAAGCTCGGCCACACCGGGACCTGTGGACTTAGCGTAGGTAGTGTCACCACCTTAGGGCCAAGAATCATATTGACCATGCCACGGACTAGCGGCTTCGGTCCAATCTCAATCGCAACCATCTTTGTGTTGACAATACCCTGGCTCTTGGCAAGTCGTAAGACGTCGAGCATGTTCACAGTCTCTCGGCAATGTCTCGCCAGGTAATGGGGACCGATGATCCCATGCTCGTCGATAGGCTTCCCCACCAGCGGTGATAGGACTGGGATCCTCGGTTTTTCGAACGTAGCACCGGCGGCAATTCTTTCGAAGTCTTCGAGAATAGGCTCTACTTGGGCAGAGTGAAACGCAAATGGAAGTCTCAACACAGCACTCTTTATGCCTTGGAGTGTTGTGAGTCGTTGGGCAGCCATGATCTGATCCACTTCTGCACTCAGTATGGTGTCATCTGGGCCGTTGATGCAAGCAACCTCGAATTTGACCTCGTGCAAGAGATCAGTGATTCTGGACTGTGAAGCTTTCACGGCAAGCATGGAATGAGTTCCCCTTCGACAACGTTGCTGGAGCAGTTCGGCTCGCTTGCCGACAAGGTAGATCGCATCGCACGCTGAAAGCACGCCTGCCACGTAGAGAGCCGCATACTCCCCAAGACTATGGCCGACAACGGCGTTCGGTTTGATGCCCCATCTTCTAAGTAGATTCGAGAGTGCCATTTCGATGCAGATGATCGCCAATTGCACAACGATGGGCAAAGCATCATCGAGGGATCCCTCTCCGATGGTGTAGATTGCGATGAACGAGGGAAAGCCATGACTCTGGGCGATCCTGTCGAAACGCTGCAGATCGGCGCGGAAGCTCGTGTAAGAAGTGAAGAGCTCCTTGCCCATGCCCATGTATTGAGACCCTTGACCCGTGAAGGCGAACAGGAGATCCGGCTTAGTCTTCAACCTGTTGATGCCATCTCCATTGTTGATCGCAGCGACCAACTTGGTCTTGACTTCGTCGACGGAAGAGCCATAAACACTGACTCGATGGATGTGGTGCCACCGACGAGCGGTGGTTGTGTATGACAAGTGGCGCAATGGTACACACTTGGTGTCCGATAGAGAAACCAGCCTTTCGAGATTCCCTTTGAGAGACTTGCCCACATGACCAGAGACCGTGACAATGTGGCAACTTCTGGGATCGTCGTCTGGCAATGCGAACCTCTTCGGTGCATCCTCAATAAGTAGCGCGGTGTTCCCACCAGCGGCACTGAAGTTGTTGATGAGAGCCATTACCGCTGGCCCAAGGCTGTGGCTGGAGAGCAATGTGAACGTTCCGCTTCGCCAGATCTGGATAGTTCCGGTTGATCCTGCTTCCTGGCTTGATCCCACATTGCGGCGGGATGACATCGTTCTGCATCATCAAAAGCATCTTGACAAGACTCGTTATACCTGACACACCTTCTCCATGGCCGACATTGGCCTTAGCCGAACCCACAAAGAGCGGGTTCCGTTCACCACGAGCACCCTCGTCCGAAGCGAAACAAGAAAGGACCGACTTCATCTCCTCTGCATCACCGATTTGAGTTCCAGTTCCGTGCATCTCAACATAGCTTACCGACCGTGGGGCAACACACGTCGAAGCCATAACAGCCTTCATGTTGTCAATCTGTGCGCTAGCAAGAGGTCGTGTCATAGACTCCGACATGGCTGAATGGTTCGTCTTGGCGTCCAGTATTGTGGCAAGGATGGGATCGTTGTCGGCTAGAGCATCTTCCAATCGTTTGAGAAAGACAGTACCGACGCCTTCAGCGCGACAGTAGCCATCTGCGGCATCGTCGAAGGTTTTGCCTGAGCTGCGATTAGCCACAGGATGTTTTCGAGCTCCCTCGCATGTGAAATGGGTGTAGAGAAGGAGAGATCATTAGTCCGTCACAGCCCATCGTCAAGGGCGGAGACGCGGTGACGTCGGCCTTAGAGGACCAACCAAAGGTGTCCTTGCTGTTGTCATACGCTTCAAACAAGGGACATGCAGCAGCTATACGCTGGGACCAACTTACAATTACCTGTGCGAGATAGAAAGAACCCCTTGTCGAGCCCAGCATGGCCGTCGGGTGTGAAAATCATGTTTGTGCCACCAGCGACTGCGGTGTCACAGTCACCCCTCCATAGTGCGTTGCATGCAAGATGAATAGCGGCTAGACTCGACGAGCAAGCTGTATCATTCGTGAAACTCGGTCCCGCGGATTCGAAGCAGAAGTTGATACGGCCGGGAATGAAGCCGCGGTTGCCACCGGTTATGAAGTAGGTGTCGATGTTTTGTGCGGTGTTTGTTTCCATCCAGTCATTGCTCGTCACACCATGGAAGACGCCGATGCGATTACGTTGGGTCGATGGACTGGTATCCGGGACTATGCCAGCACGCTCCATGGCCTCAAAAGAGGTCATAAGCGACATACGCTGGGCCGGATCCATCTGAGGAGCTTCTTTCGGAGAAATGCTGAAGAAGCGGGGATCGAACTGGGCGTAGAAGTCCAGCCAGCAGCCCCATCTTGTGGCACCTTTGTTGCGAGCTTTACCAGAAGGGTCGACATGAGTTTCGATGTTCCATCGCCGATCGGGTACCTCTTTCACAACATCCAGACCTCTATAAAGTAAGTCCCAGAACGCCTCGGTGCTCTGAGCCTCAGGAAATCTGCCAGACATACTGACTATAGCGATCTTGCATCTCTCTGAGCCCTTCCGATGGAGAAATGACTCCGTCGAGGCTGTGTGGGGCTCAATCTCCACCCGGTGAGCGGCAGTGCCTAGCGCGGTAGCGAGAGATTTGGACGGGAAGGCGTTGAATGGGTTGATGAGAATGGTGTTCAGAGAACGACAACCTATCAGGCGCGGGACCTCTTTTTCGACCAAATCCCAATTTACACACTCCAATAGGCACTGGCGAAGGGCCAGCTGCATGAGTGTCCTGTAGTTGCCTGCCCACTCGAGCTTGCCGGTGCTGCCGGACAGCACCGGGGTATTGGCCGTGTACCGAGACCAGGGGACAGTGGGTGTGGGCTGCAGGATGTTCTAAACATCCTGCTCCGTGAAGATGAGTGGGTTGTGAGCTGGAACGTACACAGGGATCTCTCGAGTCTTCGTACCAGCCAGTAGCGGGGCTTTTAGTAGCCTATCGATGACTTCCGGTGGACCGCTAATCGTAGTGGCCTTGTGAGAAGTGGCTGATATCCACGGCTGTCGGGTGTTTGGGAGCAGATTGGCCTGGCAGAAGGAGTCGATGGCAGCAGTGGCAGTCGGTGTGTCGACGTTCAACAGTATTGTGGACCAAGCCCAGTTCCTGTTGCTTGGTGACTTTTCCAGGCTGTCGCGGATGACAGTGACACATAGCCCAAGGCGAAAGGCGATCAGCACCGTCTGGACCGCAACAGGAAGTAGTTCGGAAAGCGAGCTAGTGGCACTGATCGCTGCTGCGGCAAGGGTGCCAGTACACACGCCCAGCGCGTAGGCGTCGTTCGGACGAGGATATGACCAGGCAGGGTCCTCAAACAGACTGGGCCAGAGTTAGCGTGCAGCGCATGACAAGTAGAACAAGCGTAGTTGCTCACCGCACGAAAGAGGCCAGCTGGCAGATACAAGACAATGTTGTCTGAAACGCCGGACTCAACTTCCCATCTGCGTACTTCTGCACCATCTCTGTGAGGTCAGCGGTGCGCGTGACCTTGTGCTCCTCTGGAGACATGGTTTGGACCATATGGGCGCGCACGACATAGTGAGCTTGGTCCAGAAAGGCAGTTAGGATCGGATTTTCCTTGTGGGCGAGTAGTTCACGCAAGTTTGGCACAAAGTCGTACGCCTGGTCTCCAAAAAGAAGTATTCGAGCTGTGGTGTTCATCTTGTATGTCAAGGTTCGGCAACGCTCGCCAACGCTCTGCAAGGTGATAACGGAGTAGTCGTTCAAGCAGTAAAATTAAAAGCGAGATGAAAAAAAGTAGCATGGAGTGTGAAGAGGTACTCAAGAAGATGATGCTCAGGAAGAGTCTCGTTCTGAGGCCAAGCGAAGTAAAGCATCAAGCCTTCTCGCTCTCCGTGAGACTGGCAAGCAATCCGCCCGCTGTCCGAGACTGCCTCTCGACATCGTGTTCTGCCGCGTCTCGTCGTAGGGGCGTATCACACAGTGTGAATGAAGCTCCTTGACCCCCTCGGACTGAACGTTGGGAGGGAAAAGAGACCATGGAGACCTGATCACAAGCCGCTAGGCCAAATGCGGATGCCTCGCCGGCTTCACATTTTTGGATGCTGCGAACTTCTCCTCTTCTCTCTCTTTGAAGCGTCGCACTGCACACACGGAAGCGTCGCACTGCACACACGAACACCCGCAAGGCTCTGCGATGACCGGTGGCATGTGCTTCCGGTGCGGGAACCTCGCGGCCTTCGGAAAAGCATCGTCGGAGTTGTGTAAACGAGAGAGTGCAGTGTTTTCCGATGCCTCAAGAACAGCGTTCCGTCACTGAATGGTGTCCGCACAACCTTCATCGATTTTGACTGCTCAAAGTGATCGCTCGCTCTTCGTTCCAACATGACTCAACAGATCCTCGGTCTCGCTACTGGCGCTCCCTTGATATTTGCGCTATTCCTTGGGGTCGCCCTCGTCGTAGTACCCTACACAGCAAAAGTGAGTTGCGTGGCTCGCTTTGCTAGGCAAACCTCATGTTTATTTCCTGCTAGGTCCTCTGCACTGCTTACTACAGCCCTTTACGAAAGATTCCCGGCCCATGGTACGCCCGTATAACAGGTCTGGCCCTCACCTGGTCCGTTTTCAACAACCGACGGATACATTACGTGCATTCGCTACACGAGAGGTATGGCCCAATCGTCCTGATAGCGCCGCAAGAGGTCGATATAGCAGACCCGATTGCAGCAAAAGAGATCCACCGAATGGGCACAACGTTCAGGAAAGCGCCTTTCTATGAGCTTCTGTCGCCCGGACCTGTCGATAACATCTTCAACTTCAGAGATCCAGCAAAACATCTCGCTCGGAGAAAACTGTATGCCAAAGGCTTCTCATTGCCAAGCTTGAGAAACGAATGGGAGAGTACAATCCGTGAGGTTGTTATGACTGCTGTTCGTAAGATCCGCGATGATGCCATCAACGGCGAGGCCGAGATCATGGGTTGGTGGACATTGATGGCGAACGAGATCGTGTGCAGACTCAGCTTTGGTGGCGGCTTACACACAGTTGAGAAAGGCATCAAAGATCCTTTCGTCTTGATGCTCGAGCGGCGAATGGGTGATACTGCCCACCTTCTCAAGCATTTCGTGCCGCCGGCATATTACATAGGGCGACTACTTGCCCTGGTGGTGCCCAGGCTCCATGACATCTTCTACTCGCAAGAACTTATGTTCTCCGCTGGTGGTGTTGTCGTCATTAACGCGCGGGAAGAGAAACGCAGCGGTGGAGGGACGAGCAACCTTTTCGTTAAAGCTCTCGAGCTAGGCGAAGCTGACACAGCCGCCGCCCTTACCGACACCGACATCATCACGGATGCGGGAGCGCTACTCCTGGCAGGTTCTGATCCCACCGCAATATCACTCACGTTCCTACTGTGGTGCGTGTTGAGCCGTCCAGCTCTGCAGAAGCAGATTGAAGAAGAAGTTGCGGGAATCACCGGAGAAGTCACTGATGTTGCATGCGAGTCTCTACCAATATTGAACGCTGTGATTGACGAGAGCCTTCGTATGTATGGCGCCGCGCCAGGAAGCATGCCACGCAGTGTCCCTCCTAGTGGAGCGACGCTCGGTGGGTACTACATTCCATGGCCAGCAGTAGTAACAACGCAGAACTGGACGCTGCATCGTGACAAAAAGCTTTGGGACAACGCAAATGAGTATGTTGATGGTCTCCCCCCCCCTTTTGTCCTGCAAGTTAACCACGTCCAGGTTCGATCATACTCGTTGGCTGCCAGAGTCGAGCATTTCGGAGCTAGCGAAGTTGGCATTCAACCCATTCGGGCAGGGCTCTCGCCAATGCCTAGGCATACATTGGGGGCGAATGGAGATGCGGCTTGCAACAGCGTCGTTCTTCCGCGAGTGCCGTGGCGCGAGGCTGGCGGCTTCGGTCACCCGGGAGAGCATGGCAGTTACGGACAGCTTTCTTGCTGGGATTTCCAGGGACCGTCGTTGCTGCGTCACGCTGTGCTGAGCTAGCTCACCGTTGGGGCTGCGATTGTAGTTTCGATCAGGGAGGTCCGTAGCAAGCTCCGAAGCAGACCCTGTATCGAGCTCTGCTATGCTCTGAGCTCTCATCAATTTGAGCTGCAGTGGGACGTAGTACGTTTCGGACCACTGCGCTGCCTTCGCACACAGTCGTTCACATTGGGATGCCTATTGCGGCTTTCTTACAGCGCTCCTACTCAGTGAGCTTATCGGTGTGGTGCGGTTTGGTGAGAGGGTCGTCACCATACCAAACCAATAAGAGCGGCTTCCTCACCATTATCACCACGGTGTCACCGCTTCCCGATCGGGCATCGACAGCGAGGTGGCTGCCAGGACAGTTTCGGGGGTTCCAAGAGGGCTGGAGGCACACTAAATTGCGCAAGCGGGCGGCGGTGCACCTTGTGGCTGCGTACGGCGGCGTAACGACCTTATCGCCGTCGCTATCACGTTCCGAGCGAAGCGAGGGCCTAGCGAGCCGTCTGTACGGTATTCTCGCTGCCAAGACAAGCTTATTGGTGACCAGTGGTCACCACGACCCTCCCACCATACCACACCAATAACTGGGACCCCCTCACCACCACCGACCACCACCGACCGTCACCACCACCATATCATTCTCACCACACCGATACGCTCACTGTTCCTACTATCCTTAGAAATGGCAACCCTTACGTGGTGGTGTCTGGCATTTCCGTGAACGCAGTGCGGAACAAGAATCGGAATCCGAAGGGAAGCTCTGCTCGACCGTCGCTCTGCGATGCTGCTCTGCTTCAGATGAAGCATTCCGAGACAGGCTGGACCAAGCTCTAGCCCGAACAACATCTGTCCGTATAATGGTGAACGCCATCTTAGTGAAAGTCTTTCCACCAGAGTCGTCAATCACTGCACTTTCGACAGAAGCCGACCCAGTCAATCCGCTTCTTGGGCTCCTAGAATGCCCAGATACGCCCTTCTGGGCGCCACTGGTTCCACTGGTTCAGCAGTCCTGCGCTGTCTTATCGCCAAACCACCGCCAGGTCTCGAACTCAACATACTGGTCCGATCGAGGTCCAAGCTGCTGCAACTGTTCCCAATGCTTGATGACAAGCACGCTACCGCCATCAATGTAGTAGAGGGCGACATGTTGGACGATGTCGCACTTGGAGAATGCTTGGAGAAAGCAGAAGTGGTGTTCGTCTGCGTGGCTTCCAATGAAAGCAGGGCCGGAGCATCTCTAGCTTGCGACACGGCTGCAGCCATATCGGATTCTCTCAGAACCATCTCCAAGCTCGAAGGGAGCCAGTACCAGCCTCCTACCACCATTGTCCTCAGGACGGCTTCTCTAAACCCGTCGCTTGCTCGGCAGGTTCCTAGCATCGTGCACCAAATGGTGTCATTCTGCCTTCACTATCAGTACGCTGATATTAAGCGTGCCTGCGACGTCTACACGGCTGCCTCATGCGAGCGCCTTCTGTCATACATCTTCGTCGATCCGCCAACCATACACGATGCGAACGGGACCAATCGAACGGGGCACAAGCTTACTTCATATGAAAGGCAAGAGACGGCAATCAGCTTCTCTGACTTGGGTGCTGCAATGTGCGATATTGCGGAGCACCACGTGAGTCTCGGCAATCAGGCTGTTGGTGTGACGGCTACCGGGCATGTGAGAGCTACTTGGACAGTCTTGGTGCGATATCTGGCGGTCGGTGCGGTACACAGAGTGGCCGGAGCTTTCGCTGAAGGCGGGCTCAATGTGACCACGCCGCTCCCGACGTTTATGTATTGTGGCTTTTGACATGGTATTCGTGAACGTTGTGGGCTCAACTCCCATAGCTCGTTATCAATGCACTACACACACTCGCTTATCACCCAAGTTTGTAGCAAGGTGAAAGACAACGTATTTGATACACCGTACCAAAGCTCCCTCCCCTCACCGTTACAGCTTGACTACGCCTGAGCCATTATAGTTCAATCATGCACTCGATCTTCCGTCTCCTACATACCGCCTTTGGACGGCAGAGCTCAGGCCTTTCCTTCCCCTGTCCGCCTCTATGTCAACCCCGGTTAATTCCCCTTCAGAATGTCTGCAGCTATCTTCTCTGCGAGAGCATAGACAGTACCCATTGGCTGGCCATCAATGCTGAATGGGAAGGTGGAGGCGTCGACAACACGTAGGCCTTGCACCCCCAATCACCTTTGCGCGAGAGTCCACTACGGCATTCGGATCATCCTTCTTACCCATGGCGCAAGTTCCCACGCCAGCATAGTAGGCGTCCGAAGTCTGAGAAATATAGTCTACGATATCTTCATCAGTCTGGTACTCAGGCCCGGGAAGGATTTCCGGGCCGGCTATGACTTCCTGCATGATATCGGATGCGACAATTTCGCGGCAGCGACGGAAAGCAGCCACTGCCAGTTCTCTATCTCGCGGGTCACTCAGCCAGCGTGGGTCGACAATTGGGTTGTCCGCCGTATCGGTACTGTTGATGGTCACCCTACCGCGGCTGAACGGCGTCAATAAGACGGCGGACATGCTGAAATAGTTTTTGCCGTCGTATTGCGGCACAAAAGTGTCGTCCAATGCGATGTAGGAGAAGGTCGGCCAGTTGGCAGGGAATGTAGCCTCGATGTCTCGAGCAGTGGAGTCATTTAGCATACCCGGTCGGTGCTTCTCGAAAGCGAAGAAATCTTGACCAGGATTTGTGAGTAGACCAGTACGATGACGATTATACTCATCAATTGATCGCGGAACCGTCTCTTTGCTCCCAAGCAGCTGGCTGTAGCTCTCAACGTTGACGGGGCTGGTAGGTCCCAAGATGATAGTGTCCCACATATTCTCACCAACCCCAGGTCTCTCGGAGACGATAGGAATGCCAAGATCGTCAAGCGTCTCCTTTGGACCGATACCCGAAGCCATCAGGAGCTGCGGCGAACGCATTACGCCGGCTGACACAACCACCTCTTTCTTGGCATCGAACTTCCATTGGAAGCCTTCGGTGGTGATGACTACGCCCGTTGCTCGCTTCTGATCATCAAGCAGAATCTTCTTGGCCAACGTGCGGGAGTACAAGTTAAGGTTGTTGCTTTCCTGAAGCGCCTCGCGCAGGTAGGAAGATGAGGAAGTCTCCCGGCGTCGAGTGAGGGGGTCGATAGTGTGAGTGATGTAAGAGCGGCCTAGAAGGTTTCCGTTGGAAAAGCCCTCGGCCTGCGGGAAGCCAAGTTGTTAGAGTGCTTTGTCCACCCATGATGAGATGGCGTTGGTCAGATAAGGATAACCTACTCGTACCGGCCCACCGCCCGTCGAAAATGCTGAGTAGTCGGTGTACGCTGTTGCATTGGCGGGTCGAGGATTGACATCCGGGCCGGAGAAGTGCACGCTCTTTTGGAAATAGGGTAGTAAGTTATCCCAAGTGTACGATTCGTCTCCTACTTGGTCGGCCCACTTGCGATACGCCCCTTTCGAGCCGCTTACAGAAGCAATTAGCGTTTACAGAGCAGAAAATGGTGATTGTGGCAGCTCACCGATGATACAGCATCGCGCCTCGAGCGGTGCTTCCACCGAAGGTCTTGCCTTGCATGTAAAACATACTGCGGTCAGCCAAACCCTGAGCTACGTCAGCCACATCCACGGCGGACATTGCCACATAGCTTGCTTACTGATTGCGGTTCTGTATACTGATACCAGTCAAACAATGGGTTCTTCATGTAGCCATTGTCGAAGAAGTAATTGAAAAGGTACATGGGAACCTCGGTGGCATTTCCAGCTTCAATCTCATACAACCCACCCGCTTCGATGACTGCGACCGAGTGTGATCCGTGGCAGCTAACATCACAACCTGCGAGAAAGTACCTTAGTATCTCCCGTACGCTTCTTCCCTACGCAGTCCTTGTGCCACAGAAGTCTTTCGCTCGCCGAGTTTGCATTCAAGATGCATAAGCCGGAGCCTTGCATAAGATTCAACGCCTGCCATCTATTCAGCGCCTGCCATCTATTCAGCGCCTGCCATCATCCACCTTGGTACGGCTGTGGCAGCACCTGCTTCGTTTCTCATCAGTGTACGACCGTGCAGTCCTCCAGCCAGCGCTCAACAAGACTACGCCGCATTATGGCTCTCGCAGCTCACGCGCCAGTCGGTCTTGAAGCTATCGCCGTCCTTACAGGAACCTTCCTATGCGGTAGGGTCATGTGGTGAGCAGCTGCTATAATGAGTGCAATACTGACAATGCTCGCAGGTGCCATGACCAACATATTCTTACTCACCATCCCGGTTATGTTCGAGACGACCGCTAAGACATCTCAACTCTGGGCGCAGTGGCACGCCATCTACTACAGTGGCCACCGCAAAGGGCCCGCTATTTCTACCGCGACATGCCTGATGTATAGCTACGCCGCTTGGAGTAAGCATGCATCAGGACAGCCTTGGCGCATCTTTGCGCTTGCGGGTGCCATGACCATAAGCATGGTGCCATTCACCTGGATATTTATGCAGCCTCTTCAGATTCTTATGGATTGCATCGACCCACGGATGGAGCGTCCGGCTTCGCAGGCTGTTGAAAGACTCTCCAAACGATAACGCCCCAATGGTGTCGAAGACGACCATGTTGTAGTAGTTGACCATCTCGACTGGCCCACCGACTGCAGTGGTCTCCGCAAGAACCTGTATGAACAAGTCCGCGTACTCCGTAAGCGTCTGCTCTTGTATCTGGAGACCCCTATCGCTAAAAGCATGACCAAACAGACTTCTGAATCTGGCATGATTCTTAGTGTCGGAGACTAGGATACTCATGGCTCCATTGGGTGTGAGAGGGAGTCGCATCGGATCTTTTGCCAAATCGGGCCTGCCCGGTACATGAGCGCAGATGTCTTTCCAGGCCTGGGCGTTTGCGTAGCTGATCTCATCGGGCTTGAGTCTTACAGTGTCGCCATATACCTGGTGGAAACGCATCAAGTCGTGATGCATGGTGCCGTGGAGGAGGTCGAATCGCCAGGGTAGCGAGCTTGCTCGCCACAACAACGGGCCGGGATAGGAAGCCAGGGGGTGGAATATGAGGTTGTAAATTGGTGGCCAGATGAGATAGATGAATAGACCGATCAGGACCAAGCTCACAGCCTGGTAACCTGACGTCCTGATCTGATTCGGCGATAGATCCATGGCTAGCCTGTTTGGTGTTCAGGTATACTAGCAATATTCGTTTCGAGAATTGGTGGTATGACGGACTGAAAAGTATTGGAGGCAGTATTGTGTTTCATGGAGTGGCGAGTTGGCCTTGTATACGAACGCCTGTGCGGGTGCGATTGTATCTTCGGGGACCGAAAGCTTCACTTGGTTGGCCGGCGTCGCGGACATCGAACGCCTTCAGGTCACCAAACCGTCAGTCGTTTGCCATACCTCAATGCGGTCATAGACGAGACTCTCCGAATGTACCCAAGCGTACCAGGGCAGCCGCCTCGCGTGGTCCCGGATGGCGGTGCCACTGTATGCGGTAAAATGGTTCCAGCGAATGTAGGTTATGTGTACCGTACGATGCGCTGCCGTGGAGATGCTGATGATCGCCAGACTCGAGTTGGTATCAGCCATTTGGGAACTTACTTCGCCGACTACAACTTTACCAGGCCCCACGACTTCATCCCCGAACGCCACCTCGAGCGGTCGAATCCCATGTTCGCCAATGACAACTATGCCGCTCTGCAGCCATGGTCAGTCGGGGTGCGGAACTGTATTGGCAGGAACTTGGCCTATGCTGAGTTGCGCTTGATACTCGCTAAAGTGCTATGGCACTATGACCTACAGTTGGATTCGGCAAGGACAGGTGACTTTCTAGATCAAAAGATCTGGTCCATCTGGGCGAAACGAGAGCTATGGGTCACTGTCACAAAAGCGCCGAACGCTTGCAAGTCGTAGTAGACCAGTAGAGTAAGCCTCCATGTACCTTTCGCGTAGATCTGCACAGTCCGTCGTCGTGACGTTGAGCAAGGCGATGGTTCTTGACTGCGTGGTGTACAGAGCTTTCTCATGAAGCTGGCGTCGATAGGAGGCAAATGAAGCCAGCCTAAAGCTGATTGCGATACTCCTCAAGCTGGTACAGACATCGGTTGTCATGCCGTGGCCACCTAGCCTGAAGCCTTTGCCACAGATGACTGAGGTGAGTACTTGCGATGAATACCAACGCTGGTCCGAGAGGTAGCACCAAACCTGACCTCGGTATCCGCTGGCCAACAAAGTTCCCGGACACCGACCATACTCCGAAGCATCGAATCCGACCATATCACGCCGAAGCTACCGCCAGAATCTCATTCGTGCCATCACAATGGAGGCCTCGCAGCGACTAGCCCTGTTCTTCCAACAGCATCCTCAGATCTGCTACGCACCGCAAACCTCCCCTGCCTACGAGAACCTCCGAAAGCAGTACCTTCAAGACAACCCAGCAATTCCAGCCGGCATCGTTCGTCCCAAGAACGCAGATGAAGTGAGCGACATAGTCGGCTTTGTGAAGAATGAGGGGATTGAATTGACTGTCCGCTCCGGAGGCTGTGACCTCCACAGTCGTGCTTTCGCCCAAAATGCCTTGGCTGTCGATATGCGGGATATAGCTTTCGTGGATATTGACCGCACACGAATGACTGCTAGAATCGGTGGAGGGATCCTTACCGGGACATTGGCGACCGAGCTTTCGGCACAGAAGCTAACAACGGCGTATGGCTCGATGCCGCAGGTAGGGTATGTTGGATGGGCAACACATGGTGGCGAGTGAACTCAACCTCTGGTACTTGTTCATTGGGTGGGAGCTAATGTTTGAAAGGTTATGGCCAGTTCGCAGCCAATTTTGGCTTAGGTGTGGACCAGATCGTTGGGGCTGCCTTAGTTGATGCAAACGGAGCGATTACAACGGCGGACGAGGCAATGCTTCAAGCCATTCGCGGCGGCGGTGGTGCCTTAGGTATCATTGTCGAGTTGACCATTCGGGTCTATTCACTTGACAAGGTAGGCGTTTCTGCAGATCAGCGTTCGAATACAAAAGTATCGCTGACCTCGCTTTACCGAAGGTGCTTGCTGGAATGATACTCTTCGAGTCTCTGAATCTCGGTCAGACCATATCAACTTTCATGACTAACATGCGAAATCGATTGGGTAATGACCTACCAGATGTCCTAGGTCTCCAGTACAACGTCCTGTCCACATCGTGGGCCCGCGCTTTCGCAGTAGGATTCATGTGGAGCTCACCCGATCTCCCGGCCGGCAAAGAACAGCTTGCCCTGATCAAATCGTATGGTTCGGTCCTCTTCAGCAATGTCAAAGAAAGCGCCATACCCGAATGGCTAGACGCGACAGCGTCTTTCGCTCCCAAGATAGCATATGGCCGAGATTGCTGCTTGAGCGTGCGATGCATGAGCGAGGAGATCGTCGGCGTGATGGAGCGTGAGCTGCGAAAGATGCCGGATGATTCCTCCACCTTGCTGTCGATCCACGAGATCCGTGGCCGTTCGTTCGAAAGAGATTGTGGCGATTCTGTTTTCGGCGCACGAGAACGCCATTACTGCCTTGAATTCATCGCTACATCGAGCTCACCGGATTGCGTTGAGGCTGCTTGGAAATGGGCTGTGGAGTTCCGGGACGCGTTGAGGCGGACCGATGCAGGAAACATACTTGATTCGACCTACATCTCGCTGACGCCACCGGCTGAGGCGAATATGCAGGCTATATACGGTAAGAACTGGGAGAACCTAGTCGCGATCAAGCGACGGTATGATCCGCTGGACATGTTCAAGCATGCCCTTGCTCAATTTGAGTTGAGGGAGGGCAAAGGTGTAGACTAGGAGAAAGGGTTGTAGGATAGGGGTAGCCTCGTGCTCGTGATTCATGGGAATTTGTGCACTCGTATCTGATCCACCGCGTCCCCAGGTATTCCATCCTCTACAGCATGTGTCAGTCTCCGCATGTACAGCAAGCAGTACTACACATACCCATCCACCACGACCCAAAGTCGAGACGCAGGCCTCAGCCAGAGCCCAATCAGTCCAGAGCGCCGAGCAGGACCGAGCCAAGCGCTATCACCACAGGAGCGTAACCCCAGTGATTCCACTCCCCCTTTCCAATGTACATCCGGCACATGAGGCCATCGAGAAACGCGATAGCCCCGCCGGCGAGTAGAATCCATCCCAGTGCCTCGCCAGCACCGTAGTACGCCGTTGCGTATATAGCGACAGCCATGAAGATGTCTCTTATTGCGTAGAGCACCACGAGGCCTTCCGCGGTCCTTAGGCCCGAAGCAGAGGCTGGGGTCTCGAATTCGAAGAAGGTGAGCGCTTTCCGCGGGCGAAGTGTGAAGTAGATGCCGAAGCCGAGCCAGATGGTGCCAAAGGCACTGGCTACGATAGGGAGAGTGGGTGAAGCGGAAAAGGTTGACGAAGCCATGGCGGTAATCGGGGTATGATGAATAGAAGAAGGGCTGTGGCATACTTTGTTGTTCAAAGCGAGCAGGAGTGCTCATGAATATGCTCTCGGAGTCCGCAAATCACCGGGACTGGCCATTCGCTGTTCGCTCTGCGAGGTGCTGCTGCTATTGCTGGAATGTTTCACCGGCGACCACATGACGAAGACCCTTCCGTGCTACACAAAATAATGCACGTCTTGGTTTTGGTAGAGGTGGTCTTACGAACGTTAGCTAGCTGATAGGACGAAGCCTCCGGCCCGTGCCTGTGCGTGCCGATCACCGACAAAGAGGGGCCGAAATCTCTTCGCTCTTTGCGTGGACGCACATGATCTGACCTATCTAAAACCTCGGCTGACCCCGCGCTAGTACCGAAAAGGTAAGGTGACCTAACCTAGAAGATAGGTGCACCTAGTAAGATAATTTATATCTAATTTATATCTTCTCTGCGTGCTTGCTGTCTTCTCCACCCTCGAGCCAGGGCTCGGTGGTGGTGAAAATCGTCTCCTATGCAAGCACGGAGCTCAATTTTAAAATACTGGCACTTGGCCGCGCGACAGCAACGCTGTGAGCCTTACGTTTGGAGTCGTTCCCGGAGGACCAGTAACTTCTCCTGTAAGTTCACCTTGCGTTGCATCGCACGCACCTCGTCCTTCTTCAGCTGCAGTTCCAGGGCACCAATCTGTTTGTTCAGTTCAGTTTGCCTGGTCCGACACGCCTGGATGCGCTTTTCCTCTGCCAAGAGGTTGTCTTTGAAGGTCTCGTCCTTAAGAAGAGAACATTGCCATTCCTTCCAATGGTCGAGAAACCATCGATAGTTCGAGGCGATCTGAACACCGCCCTCCACCCCATTGAACCCACGTCCAGAATGGACATAAGATTGCGCAAGGAGTGAGAACATTGGTTCTGTTAGCGCAGCTTGCTCTGGAGTGCTACACAGCAAGACAACATCACCATGAATCCTGTAGCGATCATTCAACACTTTGTCCGCCACGCCAATGGCCTCAAAGAGGTTCATCAGCTTATTGGAGGACTCGTGCTTTTGATGCTGTTGGATGCGGCGTTTGCCATTGTCTGAATAACCGACGTCGCGAAGGATGAAATGCATACGCATACGCTCATCTTCAACGGTCAGTTGCGGCTCCATCGCTTCGATGAGCTTTTCAAGGGCTCTTCGAGTGGCCCTGGAGAGGTATTTGCGGTGGCCATTATCCCGTATGTCGTCCTTCTCCGCCGGAGACAGACGCGACTTCACGGAGTCAATGGTCACAGCTTCTTCTGTCATCTCGTCGTCTGGTTGCTGTGAGGCATACCTCTGGGCGAGCATGATATAGCGGCGCATCTCCTCGACAGTAGGCGGGTTGCCCATTTCATCTGTGAGCTCGAGGACATAGATGCAAGGTCGCTCGACCGAGTAGCGAAGATTATCCGCCAGCACGTGGCTCAGCTTCGGATCTTGACACTTGCGGCGGAGTATGCCTGCACCGAGGATACCTCGGAGCAAAGACTGGTCGACAGCAGCTAGAGCTTGCAAACACTCCTGGCGGTATGCTTCGAACGACCAGCCTTTGATCACCGTGTGAGAACTGGAGTCATTGTACAGCTTCCTGAGCAATGCCCAATACCCAAGTTGGTAAGTCTTCCAGTACGGATTTCCGGCAGCCGTGTCAAGGTCGTTGAGGTCCTCTAATGATAAGAGATCCTCTTCTTCCTCGCCTGGCTCGTATACCGGCGATCCGTCACCGGCGTTGAAATCGTCAAGCAGGCTCCCGGGAGCCATGTTTTCCTCATGTTCCCAGGAAGCATCCCACTTGGTGCCATTTTCATCAGGCCTCCATTTGACAAGGTAGGCGTTGCCTTCTTTTTTGATGATGGCCGTTACATGGTACTCCTTGTCTGGCTGCGAACCGTCACCAGTTCCAGCTTGACTCTGTGAGTTGTCCTGTGATGAACTCTGATGGGACTCGCACTGGTCGCATACATACGTCTCGTCGTCTGGTGGTTCAGTGACGCAAGACGCATGAAATTTGCGGCCGTTTTTGTGTGATGGTCCGAAGCAGACGAGAACATCGTCCTCGTCCTCTAGGTCCTCGTCGCAGCAATGGAACTTCTTTGATACCGTCTTATCAGTCATCTTCGTTACCAATGATGGACTGTCGGAAGGTTCTTCTGTTCTGATGCTTGGGTTGAGGAGAGCGCAGTGTGTGTGGCAAGAAATCGAGGGTGTGCTGCCTCAGCTGAGCCGAGCGCGGAACGTCCCGAACCAAATCTTCGATTCTGCGAACCCCAAAACTTCAACTTCATAGCCGTCCTACCTTACCCTGCCATGCTGCCATGCCTGCGTGCATTCTTTCCGGCGAGCGAACCAGCGAGGCGCCTCGCACCAACGTTATCAAGGGGTCTTGATTGGTATGCTCGCACATCGCCTACCGTGGCTATAAACCGCCATTCGAGCTGTGGAGATTTTTGCCGCCCCAGCATAGAAGCAGACGCTCGCGAGCACATCCCGCTGTGCTGGTAAGACAAGATCGAGCTGCGGAGGTTTGAAGTAGGTTTCTAATAACGGTCGTTTCCGTCCATTGCGAGCCTACGAGAGGACCATGACACGGACGGTTGTCGATGATTCCCTTCCGAAATGTCTTGTGCCTGTCTACTGTCTCCAGACTCTCCAGCATGCCGTCTCCCGCAATACCGACTATTGTAACCGTCGAGAGGACGATACGACAGCTAGTTCGACGTATTGATTTTTAGGGAAAGCGGCAAGAGGGAGAAGCGTGCGGTGTCATTAGATGAGAAGAGCATGGATGCTGAGCCGAAGAAGAAGAGGGCGGTCGATCTAGAGGGTTGATAAGATGCAGGAGCTCGTTGAGACCGAGAAGAATGAAGCTGGGAACGACGGTATTGTGAGGAGGACCATATCGCGGAGCTTAGCAGCAAGCCTGTCGAGACGCTAAAGCTCTAGGAGAAGAGTGAGCCTGTGGATGCACCTACCTCCCAAGATGTTCGAAGGAAGAGGTTGTAGTCTGTCTGTAGAGTCGCACTTTCGTAGAATCGCAATAGTCCTACGTGTCCGAGATAGTGCGCGGCGATGACCATCATTACCGACCTTGCACCCTTCAGTTCTCGAAGGCACAGATCGCCCGCCTGTGGGAGGAAAGAACAGCTGGGCATTTCGGGAGGAGTAGACCACTACGCCAATGTACGACCGATCAAGTCGGTCGGTAGCGCTGTTCAAGTATCGACGCTTATGATGCCGGACAGCTTCCCGTCCCATTCCATTCATCAGACTCTCTGATGCACTTGCTGAGCGCTCTCGCGGTCCGCGTTGCCACCGCTCACGATCTTCAACACCTTGGGACCGCCATATCGTCTACCAGACGCCTAGAGACGAGATCAGACTCCGGACATGATACGATGCCATTCTACCTTCCATAGCACAACTCAAGGCAACCCGACCCTTTGATAAAGGCGTGACTGCAGCTTTACCCTGTTCGCCTTCTCATTGTGGCCGAGCGCTGAAGAGAGCGTACATCCAAACCTTTTGCGCTTCTCGTGAGGGCAGAGTTGTCGGTACAGGGTGAGCGACGTAGAGCGAAGGCCATGCTTTAAGACCGACACGGCTAAGAGTTGCTTCTACACGGCATCCTGTCACCGACAATGTTGTGGTCGCATTGCGGCTCTGATAACTACTCGGAGTACCGTCTTCTTCGAAGCATGATCTTGAACTCCGCTGGAGGAGAGTGGACTCCGACCGCGAGTATCCCACGCCCTCATACATATTACGAACCCCTCGATTGCTCAAAAGATGCGCGACTATCTTGGATACGCGGATCTTCACACTCGCAACGTTTTTACGAGGCATGCACGGCCATCGCATTCCCTTCAGACCCTACCTACGCCCACCAGAGATATCGACCGGTGGCTGCAACGAGGCATATCGTCGGCGAAGCGCTATCATCCCAGCCTTCCGCCGCATCATCCTGTAAGAGTAAGACGACGACGAGCCAACGGAGGCCGCACCCAAGCCTCACATTCTACCCAGCACAAGAGTATCGCAGACAGTGCTGAGAGCGAGATCATCATCGCACCGCCGAACTCGACATCCCTGGCGCTGGAGGACGGGGCGCTGAAGACCTGCTCAGCAGGACCTGGCATGCCAACAACACGGAAAAGCCGACACGAAGGTTGCGGCGTTTCCCTCATTTTTAGTTGGTCTTCTCCAGGTTCGAGCAGTAGCTCAAGCATGATGAAAATTTTGTGACTCGCGCACGCACAAGACACTTAATTTTAGGTCGTCGACCATACAGCCCTTACCGTGTAGCATGCCTAAAGGCTTACCACGTTTCGGTGGAGTCTTTGTATGGCTCGATACCACCGGATCGCGCAAGCTTCACCACTCTCTCGAGTTCTGCTGACAGGAGACGCACTTCTTCGACAGTACTGCGTCTCTTGTCCATGAACGTCTCAAGGCGAACAGCAATCTCGCGATCCGCTTTCTTCGAAGTCAGGTTGTAGTCTGCAAACAACTCCGTGATCCTTGCTCTCAGCGGCGCAGGAATTGTCTCGGACTCGAGGTCGTCGACTTCTTCCTTGAGGCTGACGAGCTTCTGGAAACGACGGACCTCGCTTTCAAGAGTCTGGTTCTCGTTTTGCAGCTTCAACAAGTCATCGTTTTCCGCCGCCTTCTCCTTCAACTCCGCCAGCTTTCGCTCGAGCTCGTCGAAGTCGTCAGGAAGACCCCGAAGCGCGTCTTCGCCATGCCCCTTTGTGGTCATTTGGCGAAGGTTGTGCGCTGCGAAGTTCTTCAGGTTGCGACCAGGAGTAGTATCATCGTCACCATCTTCCTCCTCCTCCTGGCTTGCCGATGTGGGTTTACCTGGCGGTGACCCCGTCGCTGCCGGTGGTGGTGATGGTGACCTAGATCCCACGCTGGAGGGGCGCTGTCTTGGAGTCAACTTGGGCGCTGGGGTGACAAACGGGTTGCCGTATCGTCCACTGGCCGCCCTTTTGCTCCGGATCGTTCTCTGATCATCTTCTGTGTCTCGCATGTCTTCGTCGGAGCCGTCGGACTGTGAGTCTCGGATAATCCTAGGAAACATGTTGCTGATGGATCGATGGTTGTGTGAGTGAGAAGCGCGATGAGGTGTAAATTGAAAGGTGGAAAGTGGAACGCGGATGAGTTGCATTTTGAGTTTCAAGCTCGAAGTTTCATCTTCCCTATCTGTTTCGGGAAGGAGCACACCACCACTTTCCCTTCCGTTGCACCAGGCCGTCATACAATATCGAGACCATTAGCATCATCATCATTAAGAGCAGCTATGGAGTCTTTCCCGAAACAACTTTTGCTCATTGGTGTCCGAATTGCCCTCCCAGCGTCAGTACAGGCTCGATCTGCTCGAAAGATTCTTCGGAGATGTGTACATGCCAGCAATGGGCGGCTTCATGCTGAACTTGCATCATCCCTTCACCCCGCGGACAACACTTGTTATCCACTCTATGCAACCAGCGCCAGCAAGGCCTACTACAGAGACCTCGCAGCTCAGCAAGATCCAGGCTCGTCCCGCAGTGAGATCGGTCGCGTGCCAACGCCGAACCCGACAAAGCTCATCAGGTCGACAAGACTGGGCGGGAGATGTTCGGTTTCACAGATTCGGCATTCACAGTCACTGGTGGCCAGCAGACATCTCCGAAGAACATGGTGGAGATCCAGGGTACTTGTATGGATCCTGATAAACGCTCGATGGGAGTGGAGATGAAATCATTATAGTGTCCAAGCCGTAATGGCGATGGTATTAAGCAGTCCCTCGCGGTCCGAGGCGGCTCGACTGCATGTCCGAAGAAGCATAAGAGCGACGAGGTACCGTACTGTACTCCCGATATCTCAATAATCCCTTGAGACCCGCAGTAGTGAATTCCAGTGATAGCAGTGGTCAGTGGAGAAGTACTTCGCAGCAGCGAGAGTGGGAGCTCGCGGTTCAGAGAACATGTCCAGAATTGCACGGCGGTGATATGCTGCTGCATCGGCCTCCTGAGGCCTGTCGAGGGGTCACAGACTCGGCATATCGCTATCACGCGATGGATGGGCTGAGGGGACTGAAGATTAAGGTGTACGTCCTGCGTTCCAGCATTTACAGAGCTTAGCCACTTACGCTACTGACCTCGTTTAGTTGACGGACACTACTCAATCTTCAGGCGTAGCCGCTCAGCTGCCTGTCCGTTCATCGGCTCCCGGCTCCTTCCCCTCGGCCGCGTCGAAGGGTGGACTGCCTCCGTCTCGGGTTGCACGTAACTTACCGGCATTGGCCTCACCGGCCTCCTCGAACAATGCGGCGGGCGAAGTGACTTCAGAGGCCGCAGGCCGTCTGCGCGATCTGGCGCAAAGTACAGCTACATCAGGGATGAATGATCCGGACGAGTGTGTAACGGTAGCAAAAGCGGCGAAGCAGGCGATCGAGGAGACGTCGATATACCTTGCATCGCAAGGCTACGGCGCACAGTAGATCCGGTTGTAAGTCAATCCGGCAAGGTCATAACAGTGTACCAAAGAACATTAGCATCCGGCGCGCCGCCTACCCTGTGACTTGTGCGCCCTCCACGTCCTGAGCAATCCCTTTCACACCCCTCACTCCTAGTGCGGAGAACTCTTCATGCAATCCGCGAGCCCCTTCAGGTCGTGGACGTTGGCAACGGATGTACTATACACACGTTGACCATGTCTCAGTACTGTCGTACAGATCACGTTTCGGTCAGACGAAGTCCTCCACGAATCCTCCGCCCACCAAGCGCTCCGTTGCCGTCTCCTTGTGGCCCTTAAGTCCACTTCCTGTTAAACGGACCGCTGCCTAAGAACTCCACGTATCTGCAAAGCTCCAAACTTCCGCTATGAGTATGCATCTCCTTTCGTTGTGCTGGGTTATTACGTCGAAGCCACCTATTTGCCATAGTCGAACTCCTGTGTTCCTTCTCCTTCGACCTCTTCGGCTGCTGGGAGCGCTCTACCTCGACCGTGGACCTTAGCGAACCATCCGGACTCTGATCCTTCGCCTATCTGTGGAACAACTGGCACCTGAACTTAATCCGGCTGCAATCTGAGCCATCCCGCGACCGTGATCTCATTGTCAGTATACCCAAGAGATCCAGATTGCACTACCCCCGGATCATACACTGTTCTCAATTGGGTAGTGGACGATACAGCACCCCTAATGGGGCTCAGAATCCGTGGGTCGAAACGTTCGCGCGCTTTGGCGCGGCCGGTGAAGTCCGTAACGCTCTAGCATCCTGCTGCGAGCTCGATGCTTGCGTAGCTAAGCCGGTAGCGCTGCCGGCGTTGCAGTCTTCTTCGGTGATTGGCCTGATTATGCTTGAAAAGAAGATAAGTGTCTCCGACGATGTAAATCCCCGCAACCGTTCAGAGGACGATACATCAGCCAATGCGACGTGTCGACTTCTGGAGAAGGCGGCAAGGTTCGATGTTACCCAGCTTCGTTGGGAGGGTACAGGTAGGAGAGATATTGCAGTGGTTCTTCGGGCGTCGGGCTCAGCTCATCGACATGTGCAGTATGTCGATGGGCTCTTTGACTAGCGCATGCCGTACTTGGGCAAAGCCACGAGGTTCCTAAAGCCCTTGAGCAGCATGTCCGCTGTGTCGTATCTCTGTAGGTCCTTGCGCCCTCGTACCGCTACATACGAGCTCTTTCTGTTGCGCACCCGACAAATCTTCCGAGATGTCGTACTTCGCTCATGAGCCGTCACGCTACTACGATGCCCAAATCTTCTCCCTTCGCTGTGTCCATCCTCTTCCGCTGTGGCGTCTCCCCATCTCCTCGCCTTCCTGCGGCGTCTGAAGCTCTGTTTTGCTCATTTGGTAGAAAGGTAGGGGTGCTGGATCGGAGACTCGTGCTCGTGAGCGTAAGTGCTTAGAGCCGGCGGTGGTGTTGCCGGTATGGTTGGCTTCGGTAAGAATTGATTGGCGTTCGCGGTAGGCTCACCTGGTCCTGATGAAAAGTAGGTTGGCAGGAAGTAGGAGAAGGTTGGGTTTCGCGGAGAAAGCCAGACGGGTCTTAGCCGACCCGGCACACTGGGCCAGCCGCTAAATCCATGTGAGCTTTGTCTCAACGACAACGACACTAATACTACTGCAACATCCTACGCTGCGCTTCGTTGGGACTGCAGAAACCTAGTCGCTGCATCTGGGCCAGATATCAGCTCGTTGAAGATACTAATACCGCCCATAAGAACAACCTCGAGCTCACAGTAGCCTCCATTCCACAAGGCCCCTCCTCGGCGCAGATTGGACCAGCGCCCTGTCCGCTTGATGTCTCTACGTCGTAGGATCACACAAAGCACGGGAGTCCGACAAAGCTCATCAGGTCGATGAGATTGGGCGGGAAATGCTCGGTTTCGAACTTCGGCACATCGCTATCACGCGATGAAGGGCTGAGGCGCTACGGAATACTGATGGAGTCGAACGGGAACAGATGCTGTCGATGTCGAGCCTGGGAAGTGGGTCAGCACGACGTAATTAAGAGCACCTATGGGGATGGCCTGCAAGGCACTGCAAGAGCTTCCCATGATGGTATGTGAAGCATGGTGGTTGTGGAACCCTCTCCAGTATCCGGTTTGGAACCGGGCATCTGATGAGGGCACAGCTTAAGAGAGAGCGCCGGTTGCCCAGCACTCTCCCTGCGTACCCCCGAGTCTTCCAGAGACGAGCAGTCAACTACATCAGAACCTGAGGCTCATCAGTAGTTGAGGTTCCTGCTGTCTCGCTCGTTCTTCTTCCGCAAGACGGTGACATGCCCTCCTCTGGAAGCATTCTCGTCTCTGCGGCGCTTGTCCACGGCTTCCATGGAGTCGAGGGCCTTTTGGGCGTGCCGAGGCAACGTCCCAGCCTGTCGAGCCGCCTTGAAACGTCCGCTATTCGCCATTGATCGTACCCAATTATGGGACATTTGACATCCGCCTTTGCAGTCGTCATAGACCCAGTAATTGATACAGGCGCGGAACCGCGGAGCTGCGTTCCTCTGTGCTGCGGGTGCTGCGGGTGCTGCGGGTGGGGCCGCATAGCCTGCGTCCTCCATCTCCGTGCTCCAGTCCAGCCGGCTGGACATTCCACTATCCGTTGAGAGCCCGTTACCGAACTGACTGGTGGACATTTGTGGCATGCTTGCCCCGAATGCTGGTATCGTTGGCGCAACCACGTTTTCGCCCTCGCGCGTCGCACTTGCATACGAACCAAATGCTTGCCCGGGTGGACGAGATTGTGGAGCCGCCGGTGTTGCCTTTGCAGGTGATGCCACCTTCACCTTCTTCCCTGGCTCCTCTCCGGTAGGCGCTGAGGCCGAGGATTTAGAAGCCTTGGAAGAGGCTGGTGCTGCTGGCGGATCTGAGCCCTGGCGCTCGAGGAACTCATCAATCTGGGCGTCCGAGAACCCTGCCTTGCGCAACACCTCGCGAGAAGCATCGCACTCCGCCTGGGCTTTCTCGGTCCGCTTTTGATTGTCTTGCCATTTGCGCCTGGCGTTGTTGATGTTGGCGACCGAATCTACAATTGCATTAGCGTCTAGAGCCCGTTCCGTGAGCACTTCCCACGTGAGGGTTCGGGGGATGATGTTGGACATACAGCTTGACACTTGCTTGGGAGGCACGGAGGCCTCCTGTGTTTGCTTGTGTGATCTTTTGGTTGCCATGCTAATGTCCTGTCAGTGTGATGAGGCGTCGCAACAGCGGCCGTAGACTTACGTGTCGGTGTTGTTTCTTACCAAGATCAAGAGAAAGTGCAAGTGAGCGTGGAAAGTCAACATGAACGCGATCGCGGCTGACTCAGCAGTCAAGCAGTTCAACCTCAGGCACAACCGACGGCGATGCCGATTGCTCCTTCTACATACACCACTTTCACTTTCCACTCCTCAAACGTTCACACATCAATCGCACCGCCATCATGACAAACCGCACTACAGATCCCATGGATCTGGCTGCACTGTTAGATCGCGAGGAAGCATTTGAGAGCGAGGAAGAGCCACAGCAACGTCGGGACGCTCGCAACCGCATGCGGCAGCAAGTGCTCCCTCCACAGCCCAGCTCAAGCAACAGTGGACCATTCAGACCACCCGGCGCTAGTACGCAGGGTGTGAAGAATCCACTCGAGCACACACCCAACCTCGCAGCACCTCCTGTCCTAATTAGGGATGATGAAGGTGATGTGACAATGACTGGTCAGCATGAATCACTGCCTCGGAGACCCAGTGACGCTCAGCGCCCAAAAGGCCCGAACAAACGGACACCGAGTCCGGACAAGCTCCTAGGATCTCGTAAGAGCACAAGGAAGTCTGACGGCTCGGCGTCAGTTCGAGGGTCCGAAAGTCCTGAGCGACCTGCACCAGCATCGCTTCCTGTCGGCAAGGTCTCCTTCGACGACATCAAGCTTAGAGTCGATGGCCAAGATGATCTTAGTATTGACAACCTAAGTCCTGCGTTGCAGAACAAACTGCAGGTCTTTTGGGACAAGTACGAGAAGAGGCCGGACTTCGCTCGTTGGCAAAAGGGGGACCAAGCGGACGTCAAGTGCGCCGGTTGCAAAGCAGTTAGCAAGTCTGACTCAAAGTGGGAGGGCGGTGTACATGGCTACTACGCCTGCAAGACCTGTCAAACAGCACACCGACCATGCCTTCTTCGCAGTGATGGGACTACCATACAAGTGCTGCCGCGTAAGGATATGCCGTTCGGCACTGCCTTTGACTACTTCGCCAAGTTCGTCTGAACGAATAGTGAAGAACACAGAAACCTTTCCGCCAAGGACGATTCGTTGTCTTATACGACGATTCGTTGTGTTACACGACAACGCTTTCGTCCAAGGGGATGAGAAATTTGACTACCTCGCCTGAGCGGGTAGTGAAGACCACAGAAACCTCTCCGCCGAGGACAACTCGTTGTCTTACATGACAACGCTTTCGCCCAAAGGGATGAGAAGAAGGAGAAACCTCTTTCATCATGTCCTGGCTTATGCTAGTGCCTGGAGAAGGCGGAGATGGCGGCGGCGGCGGCGCGGCACTCCTACAAGTGCCCCTCCCTTTTGGCAGTATCCGAATGACGATGGGTCTTCCTACAACCCCCTTCGCGCGAGAGACGCCGAAGAGCAGTGCGCCGAAGATTGCACTCAGCAAGCCCGCTTGCCAACATGAACACCGGAAAAGCCAACACAAAGGTTACGGAAGTACTTCTGGACATTGGGACGAACGGTCTCACTTACGTGCGTAGTTAGGAAAGACATGCTAGGGTTCTCCAGCTCCACCCGCTCGCGATGGGTAGTCACTGCAGACTGGGTGACTAGCTCGATGCAGCACGGCGAGCTTCTCGAACCTAGCAAGTTTCCCAAACCTACCGAGTACGTGACGAGGACCTACAGGACTCTGGATCGGGACCAGCAAGCTATTTGCGGGGACCACATTGTACTCCACGAGCTCTGGTTCAGTCCCACGGTGATGAAGGGTGGAACGACGTCATGACGCTGACGAAGGAAGCGGGTGCCTCTTTTGACGGCTCTGCTACCAACGGCGAGAAGATCGCTCGCCAAGGGACACCACGGAGATGGATCCAGCCGTTCGAGAGCTCATCAGCGACTACGGCAAGAAGGTGTACAGCAAGGACATGCTGGCGCAGAGCATCTTCCAATGAGAGGTTCTCGACGGCGGCGAGTATAAGCTGAAGGTCGGTGGAGGTAGACAGAAGCGCAGGAAGCGTTGATGGCGAGAGGAATCTACGCAGGGCGATGATGCACGAGAGCTCATTAGCGACTATGAGAAGGTCCACCGTGAGGATATGCTAGCGCATGGTATCCTCCAAGCAGGAAGCTGACGAAAAGGGCTAGCTATTTCCTGCGGCTGGACTGTGTGGTGTCATGGTCCGTCGAGAGATGTCGTAAGCGAGATCTTTGACGTAGCTCATGTGACCAGCGTACGGGTCAGCTATCGTACGCTCTTCCAGGCCAAAGTTTCCCTCTTCCTCCAGCCCATCACCAATACAAGAGCTTCATTGAATGTATATACGCTGGGAAATATTGGTAAAGGCCTGAGCAAGTGGTGCGTCTGCGTGCGTGTGATAGATGCATTCTCGTCAAAATTCTTCGGAGACAAAGTCCTAAACTGATACTTCTCGGACGTCCTCCAGCCGTCGAAGAGACCGCGCAGCGGCATTTACACCTCTTCACCTTCAGGGTCAGCAGCTGTAAACCTTGCTTGGAATCGCAAGTTATCCTCGATCTGCGAGCGGCCTGTATGGCTGCTCGGCCGGCACCCGCAGACATTGGCTCGACATCTTTCACCGTCTGCAGAGAAGCTGAGATTGACTCGTTCTTCACCTTTCGCGACGCTCTCGAACCATCGTCGACCCATTCGATGCTGCTGAACTACCTTTGTAATGTTCGTGAGGCGGTGTGCCGTCGACCCCACTCGTGTGCACAGCTTCGTAGACGCCTCTTCTCACCCTTGCCACCGCAAATGGAGCGGTATAAACTTCTTTGGCAGTCTCGTGCTCATCGCGACCATCAGGGTTTCGTCCGTGCTCTCATCCCTCCAGCCTTTTCCAGATTATCTGGTTCGTAATCGATGCCGTAGCCTGAGAGACTGCGGCAAAGTCAGAGAAATCGACGTGGGTATCTGCTATCTTCCGCGTCACCGCGACTTGGAGCTTGGCGATAAGAGCCGTTGCCCCTTTCTGCAGCTTAGACGCAAGGCTCGTGACCCGTGAGGCGAGTCTGGATACTTCGAGTTCTACTGTTTCGCAGACATCAGCGCAGATGCTTCCTTTACGGTAGACGTCTATGACAGCCTGATTCGTCGGCTGCGCACTCCTAGCGACACGGACTACGGTAATAGGCATGAGTGCCATCCGCGCCCTCCATTACCGTCTCATTCGCGGGGGATGGCTTCTCATTCCTGGACTTGCGCTCCGGCACTGTGTGACGCCTGGTCAGGATCAAGCCGGGTGATAGCTGCTTACCCGCCCTCTGCAAAGCAGGCTCCAAGCGTCATGTCTCACGTGGAACATTTCGTGGCGCTTCGTTCTGTGATGGTGGTGACGATTATGTGCGTTTGTCGATGTCTTCTCCGGGACGCTGCTATGCGACGGCACCGGTGAAAGCTTTTTTTTTTTTTTTTTGTTTTTGGGTCTGGCCCTCGGCAGCAACGAATCCTCGCTCACTCAGCCGTGTCCATCAACTGGGGGACTGACTCAGGCGCAGAGGCCTGGCCGTTGTCACCGGTATCTGGGGGCGGAGCTTCTTGCGTCGTGCTGCTTCGGTCAGCAAGAGGGGTGTAGCCAGCAGGCGGCCAGACATTATGCGCAATGAGGGCATCTCTCAGCTGTGTGTTCGAGCCCTCATACTCGCCTTCGCTGACCTGCTTCAGCATCGCCTTCTTGAAGTACGCTTTGTGCTCCTCATTTTCATATCCGCCAAAGGCCTGACTCCAGTCCTTGACTTCTGGTGGGAAAAGAGAGAGCACACGCCCACGAACAGCTTCCTTCGGAGCGTCACCCTTCGTGGTTTCACCCTTGAGAGTGTCACCCTTCGTGGTTTCATCCTTGGGAGTGCCTTCCTTCGGTGGCTCCTTGACCGGAGCCTCCATGTCCACATCTTCGCCATCCGTCGCCGCAGCTTTGGGCTTCCCTGACGACTGAGCGTCAGATCCGTCCTCAGCCGCTTTCTGCGAGTCTGACTGTGTGGTGGGGCGGGGTTGCAGATAGCCAGCCCTCGCGGCATTGGCAAGAGTATGCAAACCTGAAGCCTGCTGTTCCCGCATGCTTGCGACTTTCTCGGATTGGTCTACCGCGTACTGCACGTTGCGCATGACTTTACGCTCGTTCTCCACCTTGGCGGCGGGATCGATGCTGTAGATGTCATACCCATTAGCCAACAAGCTGCAGGGTTGGTGCACATGCGACTTCGTCTTGCAGTACTTGCACACATTCGTGCATTCCGACATCAAGTGCCCGGGCTCCCAACAAGTGTGGCAGTCCTTGCTCCTCGGTGTCTTGCCATCGGTGTTCGTGTCGCCCGACCCACCAGCCACGTTCGTGCGCGAGCCTTGAGGTCGGGTTGTGTCCATTTTGCTGTTCTCTGCGTTGTGCTGCATTGTGATGGTAGCGCAATGGGTTTGTTGTGATGGTTATACCTCAGAGAACATGCCAAAGTCGACGCAAAGACGAGTGGGCGCCAAGCCGCGGCGAGAGCGGCAATGCCAAGCTCGGAAGCCGACACGTGACTCAGCCTTATGTGCAGGCCACCATTACAGGCCACCATTGCAGGCCACGAACAGCAGGCTACGAACATACAATCAGATCTACGCATTGTACGCATGCGGCGCCAATAGATTGAGAATACGGAGAAAGCCGAATGAGAATGCGGCCTATCTGGAGCGTTGCCGGCATTCGGCTGTAGGCGTTTGTTTGAGGAGGGTATATTGTCTTATATCATGAGTGCCGATAACGCATCGACCGCATACCTTGCCAAACCGTTTCGTTAGGATGTAAGAGGCGATCCGTCTTGTATGCGGGCAATAGCTGTATGCGTCGTATCGCACCTGTACCCGGTGTACCGAGAGCCACCCATTTCATAGGCGATGTCTTGATCCCCTCAAGCGATCGACCGCATACTATTGCCAAACAATACACTCGATATGGACATTCGATGGGCCTGATATGCGGCTGTGAGCTGTATGCGTCGTATCGCACCTGTACCCGGTGTACCAAGAGCCTCCCATTCATAGGCGATGTCTTGATCCCCTCAAGCGATCGACCGCATATTATTGCCAAACAATACACTCGATATGGACATTCGATGGGCCTGATATGCGGCTGTAAGGTGTATGCGTTGCCAAGATTTAAAGCCTATGCGCTGGGCGGCGGTCGAGGAGAGGGACTGTTCTTCCGTGAGTACTCAACATCTAGGACGCATATTACGGCGTGAGATCATGGCATGTCATGTCTTCAATCATACCTCATATGCGGGCTATCTGTTGGCAGCTCATCGAATCCCTCATACTAGCAGCCCCTTTGGCACCTACTGGTAGAGGACCAATCCCACGCCTCGACCGTACCGCCGCATACACATCCCGTCGATCCTACCCACTCCATAGATGATACCGGCAGCATATGCGCCAACAAGGCTTCATCCTCAGCCCGATATGAATTTCTGTGCCTTTGCCCACGTATTCTCAGCGCTCCCTTCCATACACCGCAAGTACCGATATAGCCTCAATATCCGTACTCGTTTCGGATTGATTGCGACGTCGGACGGATCTTCATACACTGGGAGGCTGTAATGCAGGGTGGGTTGTTGCCGACGTGGAGTTGGTGCTGGAAGCTTGCCAGGGACAGAGACAGCAGTTGGCGCTTATGGCGTTTGCTTGCCCGATGATATGGTGACTCGGAGACGCCTACAATGTGACAGAGGACGGGAGAGAGGGTTACAGCAGAGACTCTGTGTCAATATATGTAGACCAAGGCTGATGAGAAGTGGACTTATGACAGAAACGTTACCGCCCCACAGATCATTCGCAGCCTATCTACAGTACACTTCAATCTACATCAACATTCCGTTCGTAGCTACCTCTACCTGATTTCTCCGGTTCTGCCTCGCTAGATCAGCTGGAAATGTAGGAACGACAGCTATCGGATGGACTTCATCTACTGTACGCGCGATCGAAGAGGCCCTCAGTGAAGTGTCGACAACAGATCGGATGCATGACTAACCCTATTCGCCTGTCCGACCGATTCTTCCGTACTATACATAACCTTATAGGCTCTTATAGATAGAGACAACTTTATTTCGACAGCTCCGGACAACTCGTTCTAGGGCATGATTGTGTAGTCGGTGGAGGAGTTACTGGGGCAGAAGCCAACTCACTCCCGGCATGGCGCACTCCGAGACATAGGCCCGAAGCATAGTGCTTGGTATCGCTTGGCTGTACTGCGACAGTGTTCAGTGCTGGGCGCCCAGGCCAAAAACACGGAGTCGTCGGCGTAATGTAGAGGATAGTCACGGTCTTCTGTGTTTGAACGTAGGCTGGCCGCTGATGAGCTGGACAAGGCCTTGCGGGTTGCACGGCTTATGATGGCCGCAACCAGCGTGCGGCACAAATAATGAGCAGCCAAGGAAAAGTCGCGTCCGCCGCGTCGACAATGTCGCCACGTCCAAACTCAATGGTCGGGGATGTGT
>JAKLLW010000273.1:0-42424 GCA_022814695.1 Neocatenulostroma microsporum
AACCCTAACCCTAACCCTAACCCTAACCCTAACCCTAACCCTAACCCTAACCCTAACCCTAACCCTAACCCTAAATAGAATTAAAGTTTTTTATCGAATAGCGATCTCGTCTCTAAAAAGAAGCCTATCTACTATTAAATAGCTAAGAAACCTACTTAGACTACGATTTCTTAATAAATAATAACTTTTTAGTAGAATTCGAGTCGAATTCCCTTTTCTTAGCGGAATTTAAGTCGAATTCTATAGTAGAATTAAAGTTTTTTATCGAATAGCGATCTCGTCTCTAAGAAGAAGCCTATTAACTCTAGAAAGGCTTAGAAACCTACTAGACCTACGATTCCTTAATAAACGACGACTTTTTAACGGAATTCGAGTCGAATTCCGTACTTAAGTAGAATTCGAGTCGAATTCTATCTATTCTTAGTAATAGGAAAGTATCGGCGTAAGGCTATAGCGCTCGGTCTACTAATTGTACTAGGTATTATACCTACGATTAGACTACGACTTTATACTCTAGCTTACGTAGGCTCGATATAACTACGTATAATCTTAGAGCTAATTATACGCTAAAGGAAATCTATAACGCTAAGGTAGAGAACCTCGCTATCTCTAATAGTACTAGATTGTACTAGCCTAAAAACGAAAATCTAGATACTTCGATATCTCGTCCTATTCTAGTAATAGCGGATAGTACCTACTTTATTTACTATAGATAGAATATAGTATACTAGATAAAGCTATAGTTCCTTAAGTACGTAAGTACTATACTCGTCTTTATACTTAGACCTAGTTATATACTAGCGCTACTAGTATATATAGTAAGTACTATAAGAGGTAGAGATACTCTATTAGAAACAATAGTAATAGAATAGGGCCGCTAGTTAGCCTTTTTATAGACGGTTAAATCTAGCTAATCTATCTTCCTATAAGGCTATCTAGAAGAATATTGTCGTAGTAGGAAGAATATAGATAGGCGAAAGCGATCGATAGTATAGTAAAAAAATATCTAGAGTCTAAACTATTAGCGTTAGAGGTACTACGAAATGCTATAAGATAGACTCGCCGTCTAGTTAGAGACGGTATAGGGGAGAGGGCTTAAGTCCTAGAGTAAGAAGGAAGTAGTACTCGATGTTACTCGAATAGTACTCTACTTTACAAACGTCTTAATCTTCTTCCTTTAAAGCCTTCCTTATCTCGCCTTAGTAAGCGACATACCTAACAGATTCGCTTAGGGTAACGTTTTAGGCGCATAGAACCCTCTAGTGCGACTTCTATAGCACCGCGCGTAATACAAGTACGAGTATAGCATAAATTGGCAAATGCGGTTCAAACATTGTCTTGTTCGGATAAACTGTCTTCGGAGACATCTAGGCTCTTCTCGTCGATCTTGCGGTCCTCAATTCGCTGTCTTAGGTAAGGTGTACGCTGCTGCCCACTCCAAGAGTCCAATGGCCAAACGATCTCTCGCTTACTTGCGGGCCTGTCTCTGTCTGCGACCAGCTCACTATACTCCGAGTCGTTAGCTCTCGGTACACTAGCGAGTCCTTCTTCATTGCCGTATCGCTGACTGGCTTGCTTCATCCGGTCGAAAGCTCCTGGGTTCAAGGTCCGCTGCGGACCACCATGCCGTGCCGGATCTGCGGTGAAAGGGCCAGTCTCCAGCCAGCGGTCCACATTCGGTTTGACCAGCAGCTCGGTGCGCCTTTCTCCTGCTTCGCGAACGCAGAGTGCCATTGAACTGACACTGCCGTCGTCCGGATGGTGGCCACGGAACTCGGCCAAGCCTTGCGTCAGTCGGTCGTAATCTTCAGACCCCACATGACCGCCCGCGGCCATTAACGTATCCCGAGCGTCAACAAACTCGTTCCCGATCATTCTTAGATTTGCTGCGTGAGCATCGCATTCTTGGAACCATCGCTCTCCCCGCTCCGTATCATCCATACCTGGTTGCAAAGCGCGATCCTTGGCCAACCATGCGTCGTACGTACCTCTCAGCCCGTCGTGTTTCGTTTTCCACTTTCCTAACTCGCCACGCCACTGCCTGTACTTACTGTCCTTGTTCTTTGTCAGTGAGGGCACCGGTTCTACGTCATCTTCTGGCTCGCCGCATGAAGTTCCAGGTTCTGGTTTGAGGATAGAGTGCATCATCCGCCGGAGCTCCGATTGCAAGAAGCCCAATTGCTCCAGCTGGGCCAGCGTCGGAACATGCATATTTGCAACCTCTCTGAAGGCTACTACCAGACTTTCATCGAAGTCAATGCAGCTTTCACTGCCTTTGCACTCCTCCCTAATTCTTTCGAAATGCATAAAGATCTCATCTTCATCACTCATCTGCGCAATAGCAGCAACACGCAACCTCTCGCGGGTAGAGAACAAGTCCGTCTCAAACTTTTCCTGCTCAGTTAAAAGCCCGTCAAGGTCATGTCGACGCTGCCTCCGCTCCAAGCCGTTCTCTACGGTCGACTTGCGGTGCGCTCGGGCGGACTTCAATCTCGCCTGGCGGACGTAGTATTGGAGGCGTGTCAAGTACTGTTCGGTATCGCTTTCCTGACATCTCAACAGCTGCATTTCTTCGTTCCGCTTGATGGCGCTGATCAACAGTTGTGTGTAGTCACCGCATGTTGGCCTCCCACGTTGATGTTTGGTAGAATTGCTTCGCGGACTGCCCGCGTGTGACTGAGCCGGTTGACGCCGGCCGCGCAGTCGACTGCTGGACTTCCCGACTCTTCCGTCAGCGACACAGGTATCCGTGGTGCCCATGACTGCTTACTGGCAGGCGTAAGGCGCCTGCCTTCAGATGATGTTGATAGCAGTATCAATTAGTGAGAAGCGGAAAGCGCCAAGCATACAACGAAGCGGTATCTGCCGGTGACGAGATGTGTACTGTGCGCGCTTTGCCGTATGTTTGCGCCAAGAGTGCGTTGTGATGGTTTGAGCGTTCAGTCTCGAGGTGCACGAGAAACAAATTCTGAAGGCGGGAAGTGGCGCGGATGGAGCATGTGAAGTCGCGCTTAGGCGCTCGAGCTTGGACCAGACTTCGACTGGCGTAAGGCAACAAGGCTACTGCGGGAGTGAATAGTGCATGTTCACTACATGCGAGCACGCCGAAGCAACAATGATAGAGCTTGACGTAGCATTTCATGTGGAGCGTCTATGCATACTCTTTGCTGGGTGATCTCGTATAGTATACTCTGCTTGTATGTCAGCAGTGTTGTCATATTATCGTGGTATAGACAAGAGGCTCAACAAGAGCTCGACACGCGGACAGGCTGTCCCGCTGTCCATTGCGATCGCGAGCCCTCCATTATCCGATACAGACCTACTTAGACCCATCGAGTCACGCGCGAAACAAGCTCGTGATACCACTGCCGCTGCGCTCTCCGGACATATTCTTGTGGTGACGCAGCAGACAATAGTCGCTTTGAAGCCTCCCGCATGACAGCGTTAGGTGGAACACGCCAAAGAGTCTCGATACCCTCACACCCATCTTGTGAGTTTGGCCGCACGCTACATAACGCATGCGTGTAGGCGTTGCATTGACCAGAGCAAGGTTCTGAAGGCAAGATCGAAGAGGAGGAAGAAGATTGACGTGGCTGAGGTCTGCAACGTGAAGCGTGGTCTGAGCACCACCGAGCTCCGCTAGCGTCTCGTGTCGTTCTCGTTCTCGTTCCCAAAGTCTTCCCTCTTTATTACCTCCATCATCACCATCACCATCAACAGAGCTGCTACGAGCTCATGAATACATTGGTAGGACGCGTCTCCTACCTAGCCGACTCGTCATACATTGCTGCTAGCCCCCTCACTGATCATGCCCGCCGATTCTGGCCACCACTGCGCGACAGGCAGGGTTTTTATAAGCCAGCAACGCTCGATCTCCGCCCGTGTAAGCCATGTTGACTAATCCTGATGGTGCAAAGGGCTAAGATGAAGGCCTTAATCCTGCGAGCGCTATCTGAAGATACAAACTTATCACATTTGAACAGCGTTCGTCCGATCTCATTCCACTGCTTCTTCCCACAACACCTCTTTCACCCTGCGTACTTTGAAACTGTCTCTGTTAGCAGAGCCGCCACTCGCCTCAGCATCTTCACTACACCCCTCCAGTGACCTCCGACGCTATGGGCCCTAACAAAGAGGAAGCGGCCATCTCAAAGCTGGACGCCTTATACTCCCAACTGCAAGATCTATACCCGCATTCATGGGACAGCGAATACGAGGCCTTCGCCTCCTTCTTTACCGAAGACTGCACCTGCAACCTCGGCAGCATGCGCGAATTTCCTACAATCGGCCGCGAAGCAACCATCAACTACCTCAAAGAGCTCGTCAAGATCCAGTACCTGTACACTCGCCGTGTGATCGCCCAAACTACTACGACAGTCGGCAACGACATAATCGTCTTCTGTCAGATGAGCAACTGCATCGTTGTTCTCGGAGACCGTCTCGACCCTTTCAGTGAGACGGTCGTGGCTCGGCTTGACAGAGACAGTCTCCTGATCAAGGACTTCAAGACATACAGCTGCCGTAGTCCTATTATCAGGATCGTGCAGGAGAAGACTAAGCTGGGACCGTACAGCGAGGAGGTCATGGCGGTTCCAGAGCATTTGCCGGGTATGCAGCCGGCGCAGTGAGGGAGTTGGGTCTGACGCCACTGGATGAGAGATTCGTCTTGCTGCTACGTACCCTATGCAAGATCCAAATGGCTCTACCCTTCAACAAATCTCACTTTCACTACTCATTGGGCACCCCAAGTCTGACCGGAATGCCAAGCTCTCCCGCGTTGCCTTGTCGTCTGCCTTCCTCTATCTTCCCTCTCCTACCCCAACAACTGGAAGCAGTGCTGAGTTATAGTTAACCCCATAGTTTTTTGACTGACTGACTGCCTAACTGGCGGCCAAAACAGCGGGGAACAACCCAATTTGGAAGACCTCTGCTACTGCCTATCTGAGCCAGGGTTAAGATTTGGGTAGTTAGTCAGTCAAAATACAATTCCCTCCGGCCTATTGACGGACTGTCCCTGGAAGGGCAAAGTTGCTGACTGACTGACTAATTATTTTGTTAGTCAGTCAGTCAAACGCCAATCACGACCGACTGTTGAGACCACTGTCCGCACCAGACCCCGCACTTCAGCCTCGGGAGGAGCTTCAATGGACAACAACATCCATAGACATCCTATATGCTAGAGCAGCAACATGTAGGCAAAGCAGCTTACACGACCTACACTTCACACTTTGAGTGTTCTACCCAGCACAGCGCCGTCGCTCTTGTTGCACGACAGCAACAGCAAATACCAACAATGAGCGACTTCAAACTGCAGATGCCAGAGAAGCGTGAGCTCAATGGCGGCGACCTACTAGCACAATCACTCCGTCATCTCGGCGTTGACGTAGCTTTTGGACTGCATGGCGGGCACCTCGATGCTTTTCTTCTGGGTGCCGAAGAAGTCGGCATCAAGCTCATCGACACTCGCCACGAGACGACCGCCGTGCAGGCTGCAGAAGGCTATGCAAAGATATCAGGTAAGGTTGGGGTCTGCTTTGTGACAGCCAACAGTGGGTGAGTAAGTCGGCGTTGCATCTAATGAAGACAACGCTGACTTTGTCGAGCTTCGCCAATGGCCTGCCAGGCCTGATGTCAGCATTCGCAGACCGATCGCCTGTCTTCTGCATCACTTCTAGCCCGCCTCTCCAGGACGCAGAGACGAATGCGCTACAAGGCTTCCACGATCAGGTTGTCGTAGCCAAGCCAATGACCAAGTTAGCTCATCGGATAACCAACGCCGAAGAGATTCCCAGAATAGCAGCCTACGCATACCGAGCTGCCAACTCCGGTATAAAGGGGCCAGTCCTGCTCGATTGCCCTATCGACGTCCTCTTCACGCCACCACAGGTACATCGCATCGCATATGGTGCAGTATCGGTACCGCCTGCCTACCCACCAGCCCCTCATCCAGCCGCTCTTGAACAACTGGCGAAGCATTGGGGCTCTGCAAAGCGACCTGTCATCATTACCGGTACCGGTGCGAGAGGCACGGGTAAGCTTCTCACTAAGCTGGCAGAAAAGACTAGCACCCCAGTGTTCTATTCAAGCAAATTCAGCACCCCGATATCGTATGATCATGAACTTCGCGGCGGCCCAGCGACGAGGCTTGCTGCTTTCGCTGGCAAAGAGCAACCGGACTTCGTCTTGCTCTTGGCTGCTCGGACTGGCTTCCTGCTCGCCGGACGATCCGGTGCCATCATCCCATCGAAAGGCTGCGTGCTTGCACAAGTCGACGTTGACGGTACTGAGGTTGGCAAGTCTCATCCCATCGACATCGGCATAGTATCAGACGCTTCCGTGTTCCTAGAGTCGTTCCTCGCCACCACCAATAACACCTCCTTCGAATGCAGTGAAGACTGGATCAAGACCTGCGGAAAGCTTACAAGCGGTCCATCACCCTATGAGAACGATCCAAAGTTGCAACCAGATGGCCAGCTACATCCTTATCTTGCTATGGAAGCCGTTATGCGAGCACTACCCGAAGACAGTATCATCATCGTAGACGGCGGCGAAGCAGGTCAGTTTGCTGCAATGACTGCCGAGCATGCAAAGCCGCACCTTGCTATTGTCTCCACTGGCTACTTGGGTATGCTAGGTAATGGGTGGGGATACTCGATGGGTGCTGCTGTCGCGGATCCTAGCAGACTCGTCGTCAGCATCCACGGCGATGGTAGCGCCGGCTTCCACATCCAGGAGCTGGACACCTTTGCTCGCTTCGGCCTACGGATCATGACAGTGGTAGCCAACAACTACGTTTGGGGTATGTCCGTCAACGGTCAGTCGCTGCTGTACGACGAGATTACCACCAAGCGCCCCGCGACAGCGCTTTCCAAAGCCTGCAGGTACGACATAGTGGCTCAAGGGTTCGCATGTGCCGGCGAATACGTCACAGGTTACGACAAGATCAAGCCGACGGTCGAAAAGCTAGCAGGAGGAGGCCCAAGTCTGATCAACATGATCGTCAGCGCACAGCCTACAACGCCAGCAACGAGTAGCATGGTTGGTGCAACGAAGGATCCGGATGTTATTGTCGTGCCGTATTACGACAACGTACCAAGGGCGTACTACAAGGAGCCTGCGAGCGGGCAGACGAATGGGCATGACAATGGAGGTGAAAGGCCATGACATAACGATCTCTGAGGGGGTTGGCAGCTACGAACGAGACACACAAGTGAAGCTGTGCATCTTGCGGTCCAAGCCATTGCCGTGCGAAGCGCCGAAGAAGATGTATAGCAGCACAAGCCGTCTACGTTCAAATAGGAAGCAGCATCAGGAAGACGAGACAATGAAGTCACTGTCAATTCATTGGCCTACGCTAGGAGCACACCTAGACCCACCATTCAGTCTTCCAGCATGATTGTTGCCCAGCAAAGGTCTTCTTATCTAAAATAGTCTCGCGCGCCTCTGATGACGGTGTAGAGTCTGCCCGCGACACCTTGCGGGTCTCGCTCAGCCCTGAGCATTTCCCTCACCGTCATACCACAATAAGGATCGTCGGGGTCGTCAGGATCGTACTCCACGACATCATCAGGCCCACGCTCATTGTTGCTGCCTTGCCACCACGCCGCTTCCTCCTCATCACTGTCAAACTGCATCGGGGTCTTGTCCCAGAGCTCTGCAATGTCCGTCACCCCCATCTGGCTCCTCGCAGACTTGCAACATTCCTTGCAGCTCCTCTCGCTGTCGAAGGTCGCGACGGCCTTCGGTCCGCCCAAGTCGAGAATCACGGTAACGACACATTTGTCTCTGCCCGCCCAGAAGTCATCCCCATGACCACTTAGCATCTTCAGCACTACGGTGCGAATGTAGCGCGCATTGTCGTGGCCGATGAGCTTTCACCAGTCATAGGTTTCGTCGTACTCGTCTGTAGTCATGTCGAAAGCGAAGGTGTTGACGGAATAGTAGATTGGCAGTGCTTCTTTGCGCAAGATCGATGTGAGCTGTGTCGGCGCCTGCGTGATGATCGCTGTGTTGTACGATTCGCGGAAGCCTTGTACCGGCCAAACCCAAGCGGGCTCGCCAAATTCCTCGTGCTCGAGTGCAAAGGCGAGGAGTTGAGCGCGGAGCTCCGGTGGAAGGTCCATAAAGCGATCAAACTTGAAGTCTTCGTCTGCATTTTCAAGGATAGCAATGAGGTCCTGCCGAGTGTACTCCAGCCCATGCCAGGAGATGGGTACGTGGTGGTCTCCCTGGCGCTGGCGGCAGAACAGCAGCAACTCTTCTTTGTTGCAGTTGACTAGGGGTAGAAGACCGCGGTTTGACCGCTGGAGCAGAGAGCAGAGTGAATCATAGCTTGGGTCGTCATAATCATAGACCCAGTCGTAGTGGATGCCGCGTTTGATGAGCTCATCTTTGACCTCCTGCTCCCACTGGTATGGTATCGGAGATTGGGCCGCCATCTTCCCGTACTGCTGTCGTCTTCGGTATCCAATAGTACAGTTCCCAGCGTGGTGACTTGGATGTTGGAGATGCACGAGGACGTGTGGGAAGCCGGCGGAAGTGTGGGAAACCGCGCGGTCAACGCACGAGCCAATTTGCGTCGTTCCTTCCGCATCAGGGAAATCCCCTTCGTCACCGGTATGGCTCGGTACTAGGAACGAGCTAGTCACTCACACGTGCACAGTATCGATTGGGTATCAGACAATGACAGAGTGGTAGAGACCTACATGTACAAAGGTTCCGGCGCAATTACCACTTCTGCGCTCCTTACAAGCTTGATGCGTTTCGGTCCTCGTAGCTGACTGCCCACGTTCTCGTCGCCGCAATCTGCCACCTATCACCCTTCCCTATCGGATGCGCATGTGATCCAGCAACCGCCTCACTCCATGTCTCTCCCTCATCAGGCCGCATCGCCGCAACCCCATGTTGCCGCTGAACGAGATCGACTTCATCACTAGCATCGTCCCTAGCCTGCTTCCTATCCCGATCCCCTCTACTCACAGCCCCTCTACTGAGCTCATAGTAAGCGTCTCTAGTACTGTTGTTGGCTCCCGTGCGGTTGGTGTAGCCTACGACGGCGAGATTGGCGTCCGTGGTTGCGGAGAATCCGGGGTGAAAGGGTTGGAATATTGGTTTAAGGCAGGTTGCTGAGGCTAGGATGAGGAAGAACTCTAGCTCGGCTTCCGTGAGGATGTTAAGTGCGTTGTTGTAGGCTGGCGGAGACTGGTGGACAGAGGGGTGTAGCTGCGCGAGCCGACATGCTGTTACGGGCACGATGCTGGGTATCAGTCAGTCATTGCTCTACGAGATTCAAGAGGGTTCATGAATAGTCTTACAGCAAGCGCACCGCAAAGAGCGTGCATATGGTCAAGCGCTTCCATGTGGGCATCTGCAAGCTCCATATGATGATGATCGAGAATGCAAGTGTGCTGATGTCTATTGCCAGACCGACAAGCTCCACAATCACCCACCGCGTGAACTTCGAGCTGTATGTCAGTCATTTCCACTCAAGTCTGAGTGTCTGACTTACCATCTCTTGCGAACCCTCGAGGACATCCCAAGGCTGCGCGAATGGCCTGCGGATGGCGATGACGAATACAAGGACGGGTATCATCACTCCGCAGACGGTGATCATCCCATAGGCCAAGCGACGATGTCGCTCGCCGAGTGTCAAGATGCGCGCGGTGAAAAGCGCAATGGAGGTTCTCGTAAGGCCCATGGAGATGACGAAGAAGATCTGAGCTGCGTAGAGTGACTGATAGATCATGTTCAGCAATCCCTCGTCGTCTTGTGCGCCTATACAACCGTACCTTCCCGATTGCCAGCCGTTCACCTGCGCCTGAATGGCCCGGCCTTCCATGGTCGTAGCCGCGATGCCATGCGTGGTACACGCACACAACGTGGGCGATCGCCGCCAGCTGCGTGGACTCGAATCAGATCCAGTCATTGCAAGAAAAGCACATATAGTCTCTTACGGACTCACCATCGCCAGCGAGACAGCCCAGCCATCTGAACCCCAAGAATCACTTTTGCCGACTTTGCTCCATATCCGTGCTAGGTAGAACAAAAATGCCCAGATGAGGAAGAGAACAGCTGCTGATGGTAGGCCAGGCGCCGAGCCGCCTGGGCTGAGTGTGGATGACATGACAATTTCCAGTCGCTGCAGACGACGGCATGGTGAGGTTTTGGGACATGATATGAGATCCTGCTACGTGAGCGTGCGGCAAATTGAGGATGCAGGTGCTGCCATCGTATAGATTAAGCTGCCCGTGACAGGCGGGAGAAGGCGTGGTGTACCTGCAGAAGAGTATCCAGGGCTCGATAGTGATGCATGCGGTCATTGGAGTCGCTTCGCGGACATGGGAGCCATAATATGACACTGCCGAGTCTGACCTATCTTCGTTTCGATCTCGAACTGCTAGCGTCCATCGGTTTCTCATACCTTCCACGTTTTTGACAGCGATTCGAGCAGATGAGAGGCCACCCGCCAGGTTGACTGGAGAAGAGTAGATCTCCCAATCGGCCCTCATCGTGGGCTATGGCAGAATGGTGCGATGAGAATCACCCACAGTTCCATCATCTCTGCGTTCCATCAGGCGTCCCGCGGTCGCTCATGATTGCTGGCCGGATGGCGAGCCGCGAACATCCGAAGAGAGATTTGTTGGTTGTTGTGGAAAGGAACTTGCCATGTTGTCGCCAAAATGTGTACAGTAATCATGGAGAGCGGCCGTGCATATTGTGGAGTCGGCGGTCCAGACCTCAAAGACTCGTTGCACTACATTTGGATCTTGTACAACACTCTTCTTGCCTATCTTCGAACCTATCGTCGCGATACTCGCATGCCCACAATCACTTGGTGCGCTCATCCTCGAGAGCCTTTGGAGTTTTCCCGACTGCTAGCAACTTCTACTCCATATGAAGGCGCACCCAATATCCGGGTAATGTGCCGGGCAACCGAGCACAACAACCAGGGGCAGCGTCTGCCGCATCTCGTTGGTGATGGCGTGGACAGGGCCAGAGATCGCTTGTGGAAAGAGGCTCCAGTGGTTGGATCGCAGGGACATGGGCTTAGATTGACTCGACAGCCATAGCTGCACGCAAGTCCGACCTTCCCCATTTGTACCTCATGGCCGATGCAGGATGCAGACGAGAGGCACCAGAGACCGTAGCTCGTGCCCGGCAGCGCCCACTCTTTTCACCAACGAGCATGTCTATCTCGCAAGCTTTCTTTCCAGTCTTCTGTTGCCGTTCGCGAATCTCTTCCTGTTACTTGTTCATCTAGCTTTGCCACTGTCCTTTCCTACAGCACCCAGAAGGCTCCGCCACGAATCCGAGACAGCATGGCGGCCGGGACCAGTGCTCGAGAGCATGGCGCGCCGATGTTCCGAGGGCCAATAGTCGAGCTGGACGACTATCCACAGAAGCCTACCAGTCTCGTTGCCGAGGAGGCATCGCAAGAGAGGATCGGCATAGAGGATGAAGTCGATGGCCCGAGCAAGTCGACCCTCAAAGATGCCTCCGATATGCGACGCATGGGCAAACAGCAGCTTCTCATCCGTCGTTTCCGTCAGATCACGATCGCTGCATTCATTGGAACTACAACATCGGCCTGGGAGTACGCATTGTTCTTGGTGTCTCCTGGACTCGTCGATGGAGGCACGGCTGGCTTACTCTACAATGTACTCTGGAGCTTCTTCGGGTTCGGAGCCATATACCTGAGCTTGGCTGAGATGGCATCAATGGCTCCCATAGCCGGGTCGCTGTATCACTGGGTTTCTGAGTTCGCACCGGAGAAAGTACAGAAGGGTCTGAGCTACATCACGGGGTGCGTGACCTTCCTCGCTTCCGATTGTACTCCATCGAACTAATCGGTCTGTCAGATGGACATCCACAATCGCCTGGCAAGCCGGATTTGCTCAGGGTGTGCTGCTCGCTGGCACCCAGATACAAACCATTATCCAGGTGATGGACGAAAACTACTCGTTTGCGAACTGGCAGGGAACGCTGTTGACTTTTGCTGCCATTCTGATCTCATACGTCATGAATGTCTACGGTGTGCGGTCTCTCCCATACTGGCAAGTCCCCATCTTCGCAATCGGGACGATGTGTTACTTTGCATTCATTGTCCCTGTCTGGGTCAATGCGCCAAAAGCTTCTCACAAAGCGGTGTGGACTGGCTTCTCGAATACCGGTGGATGGCCGAGCATGACTCTCGCGGTATTGGTTGGGCAGCTGTCGGGCATCGGTATGCAGACTGGAGTCGATACGGTAAGCCATCAGCCTTCGGTTCTCCACACGTCGCGGTGCTGATGAACGTCAACAGGCGGCTCATATGGCCGAAGAGGTCAAAGACGCTGCCATTGCCGTCCCCCGCGCCATGATCACCATATTCTTAGTGGATTGTGCGCTTGTATTCCCCCTGATCATCACTGTCTGCTACCACCTACCAGACGTACAAGCCGCATTGAACGACCCTACGGAGTATCCTGCCATCTGGATCATGCGACAAGCCATGTCAGACGGATGGATTGCTGTCATCATGGCGATCATCACGCTTATAGTGATGTCTTCCAACGTTACCTATCTCGCTGGTGTTTCCCGAGACCTCTTCGCTTTCGCGAGAGACAAGGTGTGTACCAACAAAGACGGCAACCTGGACTTTTCTAACATTTGCTAACACCGCAATTCTGTCAGGGTCTTCCTTTCTCCGCCTGGTTCAGCAAAGTGGATGCCAAGCGCAGCATACCCGTCAACGCCAATATCTTCTCATGCATTCTCTCCGGAATCTTAGCACTCATCTATATCGGCAGTCCAGTCGCCTTCTACGCCGTCACCTCGCTCAATACGGTCTCTCTGCTGCAATGCTACGTCTTCGCTATCGGCTGCGTACTCTGGCGTCGCCTCACCCGGCCTGAGACTCTACCTCCAGCCCGCTTTTCTCTGGGCAGGTGGGGCGTACCTGTTAACATCGCCGCTGTAATTTACTCGGTCTGGAGTTTCTTCTGGTGCTTCTGGCCGCAAGCTCAGCCTGTTACGGCATCGGGCTTCAATTGGGCTGGTCCGCTGTACGTTCTCGCACTCATTGTCTCGGCACTCTACTATCTCAGGGCCAAGCATCGATACGACGGACCTGTCACAAGCGTGGAAGGGAGGGGTGTAAGGGTTCACTGATCGGGCTACGAAGGGTAGGGTATTGGGTTGCCAGTCGAACCATACCGTACACTAAGTTGCCTTCCAGCAATACAATGCACCCAATATGCCAGGCATGGCAGTCAATGCGCCACTCCCACTAATCTTTCCTCCACGTCACTCAACTACTGCAGCAGCCACCTGGCACCCCAACCGTGACAAGTCATCACGATATCCCTCATCATTGGCGTGAGTACATCTGCCAGAACTATGCCCCCCGGACCGGCTCCCTGCTTCTCATCCTCATCAACTTCGCATTCTTGTTCGCTCACATCATCGTCATCATCCACTTCAGGCTTGTCGTCGGCGTCATACTCAACATCTTCCTCAGTCTGGCCACGCTCCATCGATTCCGCTGCCTTCTTGATAATGTGTTCGATTTCCTTGGTGGCGGCAGCGACCCCGACATCTGTAGAAGCACAGGTATGGCAGCTTCCGTTCGGATCGTGCCACACCTTCACAACTGGGGAGCTGGAGATCCCGCCAAAATTGATACGTAAGAGCAGGTAGCAATAATCCAGTATATGCGCTCCCGCATTCGGATGGTAAGGGCTGTGCAGCTCCATTCCGAGGTAAGATTCGGCGTACAACGTTAGGTTGCGAATGTAGCGTGTACCCTCCGACTCAATGAGTCCGAACTACTTCTCCGTTGTCTTCAATCCGTCGGGTGGCAATCGAGCGTAGCCGAAAGTATTGACCGAGTAGTAGATGGGTAGAGCTTCCTTGCGCAGTGATCTGCACAGTCGAGTGGGCGCCATGGTGGCGAGCGAGCTTAGACATGAGTCTTTGACTTGGGACCAGATGATCGCAGGTTTGCCGTGCTCGTCGTGTTGTAGAAGGGCGGCTTCGAACACAAGCGCTCGCAGCTCCGGTGGTAGGTCCATGAAGCGCTCGAAGCGGAACTGCTGGTCCGCCGCTCCCAGCATGCGAATGAGAGCCTCTCTCGTCCCATACTTAACATGCCCGCCGAGATTATCCTTGTAGATGAGGTCGATTCGCTCTTCCTTGGACTCGAAACGAATACCATCATACAACTCATTCTCCTTCAGCAGGTTCACGATATCCATCTTGCGGTGCTTGCAGAACTGCACGAGCTCTTCTCTCGTGCAATTGGTGTATGCGACCAGATCTCTGCTCGACCGGTCGTACAGCTCTTCAAGTCGCGCAGCTGAGTCAGTCTCCTCGTACCGGATACCGCGAACTCGAAGTCGCAGTTGCGCACGAGGCTTGCGCCACTTACGTCGCCTTGCCATTTCCCGCAGGCCGCCGTTCGTGTTCGAGACGGACTTACGAGCAGTCGTCATCGTGCGCATGGTTTCTGAGATAGTTTGTGTCGCTTTCGATGGAGGAGACCTTCGGACTGTGGCGAGAGCAAATGCAGCTCTCAGAAATTGTAATGCAAGGGCTCGCTTCGGGGACCGCGGTCTTTGGAAATGGAAGAGGTTCGAAATTTTATAAGCGCAAAAGAATGTTACTGAGAACGCTCGGACCCATGCCGCAAACTGCAATTTGCATTCACTCCAATCACTCCACTCGGTACTTACCGTGCCGCTGCGGAACTCCGTGCATGTACCGCTCTTCTTGCACAAATGTCAAGCAGTGCCACTCATCTCTTGGTGATTGAGTGCCAGCGACAGAAGCGCCCAAACCATCACCGTCCAGCCTAATCGCTCCTCATTCGCCTTCTCACCGCCCTCATCCTCGCTGAGCCCAACAGCTTTGTCGCCCTCCTCCATCCCGTTCCCACAGCTAAACAGCACTCTGCCTCCATCCACGGCATCCAGCTGCTCGAATGGTTGTCTCCCCTTGCCCGTGATCTCGCAAAGCAAATCCATCGCCCCTTCCGCAAGCAGCTCGACTGCTATTCCGTGCTGGTAACACATTCTGCAGCTCGCATCTGGATCGTGACTGGCCTGTACCCCTTCTTGTCCCACTGAATGGTAAGTTGAATGGTGCAATCTGGGCGGCCATCGTGACCGTGCAGTAGTGTACTGAAGCAGGAATTGTATCGCAAAACGAGGCGATGGATGTACTTCGCTGCCTCCCCGACGATGGTCTCAAGGCAGTGTTTAGCTATGTCCCGGTCCCATGCCTCGAATGCGAAGGTATTGCCGGAGTAGTAGATGGGTAAAGCTTCTTGACGCAGGGCGGAGTTGAGCTGGGTGCACGCCATGGTATTTCGGTACGAAGGCAGAGTCTGCGGTTTGATGGTTGCCGGCTTGCCGTTCTCGCAATGCAGAAGAGCGCCCTTGAACACCATCTCCCTTAGCTCCGTCGGCAACTCCATGAAGCGCTCGAAGCGGAAGCACTCATCGGCCGTCTCGATGATCTTGACGAGGCTTTCGTACTGGCCGAAGAGCTGGCTATCGCCTAGCATATCGCCCTCAATCTCTTTTGCCATAAGGCACCGCTCCAGAAGTGTGTAGTCTTCGTTAAGCCACTGCACCCGATCATCTAGCAATGACCGACAGAGGTCGTGCTTGCGAGCCTTGATGAAACCCAGCAGCTCGTCACGAGTGCAATTTGTATAGGCAAGCAGCCCATTGTTCGCTCTTTCCAGGTGTCTCTCGAGCCTGTTGACGTCGTCTCCGTCACTGTATCTGATACCGCGGACCTGCAATCGGAGCTGTAGTCTCTTCTTCGGCAGCTCAAGCGCCCTCCGCCCAGAGTGACCCTCAGGCGCATATGTCGCAGCGCCAAGGCCGGTGGGTTGCGTGCTGATCGGGACCATGGTGGATGTGAAGTCGGATCGTTGAGCGTAAGGAGAAGGAAGTTTGTTGTTAGTGCCGGAGGAAGGTGCAGCGATGAGTCTACGCGACAAAAGAGGAAGGCGACGAGCAGAGGATGATTCGTGAGCTTCGTAGCCGAGTCACTCGTGCACTGGACTGCTGCAGGTAGTGTCGTCCAGGATATGGAGAGTCGAAGACTTGACGACCTTGGGAGATATTGAGAGCAGGTGTTGTGACTTTAAGTTGATGTCGGAATGCAGAGGTTGCGTCAAACAGTTTCTAGGTTCGCCACTTACATTCACTTTGGAAAGTCGTCGTGTTTGTTCTGGGCTTGGCGCTGCCGGTGGAGAGCTGCATGGATGTTATGAGCAACTAAGTTCAAGTGTAACCACAAGGTCGGATGAGAACTTCGATGGCCGATCCGGCATGATCCAAAGGTGTGCATGATGAAAGTGAGGCAACGTAGTTCGTTGTACTCATGGTAAGATCCATGAATACAATGACTGCTGCTGACGTCAATATAACGAGAGGCTTCTGCCTCCATTGCGCACGCATCCCATGTCCTACATTCTCGACAAGCTGACAGAGGCGGCGAGGGGTCTGTACAGCAGCTCGAATCTCCACGAACCCGTCGAGAAAGCTGGATGCATGGATGCATCGCCGTCCTCAGAACCGGGACACCCGAGTCCGGTAGACAATTTCGTAGCCTGTCGAGCTGTCCACCTTGAGAAACATCAGAGCGGCCTCGACTCCTTTCACCCACCCTTGGCTGTTCGTACACGTATCTGCGCGCGAAGGAAGCAGTAACGCCGCACCAGAAGCCGGCCGCTTAAGAGAAGAACTATGCATTCACATTCGTGTAACTTGTCTAAGCCAGCCAGCCAACGCCATCGCTAATACATTCATGCTACGACAGCCCAAGCGTCCTCGCCACCACTCAGCAGGGCAGGAAGAGGTAGCGCTACCACATCGTACTCCCCTTCTTCCTCAACCGGTTATTAGCATCCTCATCACTAGCGCTCCTCAACCTAAAGAAGCTCTTCTTCGCCTTCGGCCTCCCACCATTGTTGACGTTCAGCGAGCTAGCATTCGGGTTGCCTCCCGACATCATCACCGAACTACTACTCGCGCTCGGCTGGACGTACAACCCATTACTCCCCATCTTCGCTGCCTGCTGCTGGGGAGGCTGAAGATTCATCTGTGTTCTCTGCGGTATGGGCTGCATATACGGGCCCTGCTGTCTATGCCGCGAGCTCGAACTGTTGGCTTGAGGGAGCGGGCCTGGTCGTTCGGGTATACTCTGCACCCCATACTGTTTCCTTAACCTCTCGGTCTCTTTATCGACTTCGGCTTGCTTTCGTCGGGCCTGCCGTTCTTCTTCCTCTAGTTGCTTTTGCAGGCGCTTGGCTTCCGCTTCATCGGCTTTCTCTCTCTGGTGCCGTCGGCGCTTTTCTTCGCGAGCTTCGGCTTCGGCTTGTGCTTTTAGACGGGCTGTTTCTCGGTCGAGCTCCCATTGGGCTCTTGGGTCAGTTATGGGCGGTGGACGGGCGCCTGCGGCTGTGGGAGGAGTGGTTTGCAGGCGAGGGAGGGAGTTGCGCTTTACTTCGTTTGGAGTTGTGCGCATTGCTTGTTGTGGATGCTGTGACGGCGGTGGAGGGTGGAAGCCTAGTGGATTCGGTGGACCTTGAATACTATGTGTCTGCTGTGGATTCGACAACTTCCTCCCACCACCACTGAGTTTGCGCTCGGTGGGTACATCTGAGATATTGAACGTGTCGCGCATACTTTCCTTGCTGCCCGAGTAAAGCTCCTTGATCACAATAGCACTAAGCAGCAACACCACCTCCAATCCCTTCGGATCCTCCATATCCACCCTCGACAGATTCGGCTCGTAGATGGTAAGCTCCCGTAGACTCCGCCACAGCCCAATAGCGATATCCGGGTCGCGCCTGCTCTTCTTCTTCTCCTTCGGATCCGTGCTCTTGCCCGTCATGAAACACGTCAAGTCCTTACTAAGCTTACTCTCCTTCCGCCACGCGAAATGCACTTTCGGTGTAATGGCCAGACTCGCTGGGTCCGACTGGCCTCGATCGAGATTACTCGCGGAAGGAGTGCGGAAAGTGTTCAACGGCATACTAAACTCGTAGTGATCGCTGGCGCCCCATTTGCCTTCCTTCAGCTCCACTCGCACCTGCTGGTCTGGGTTGTAGAGTTGGATGGTGAACTCGCTCGGAAGCATCGGCTGCGGTGGTGGAGGAACACCGCCATTCCTGCGCAGTTCCTCGGCGGAGAGGGTGGGTTGGGTCCATGCTGGGCGGGCTAGGACTTCGCCGAAGAGGACTTCTGGGTTGTAGGCGTCGAAGAGGGCGGCGGCGTAGCAGTTCTTGTGCGCTGGTGAGGGAGAGGCAGGGTCGGCGTGGTGGAGTGTGTATGCTGGTGCTGGCTCGGAGCCATGGTGGGAGAGGAAGAGCGATTGTATGTGTTTGGCGTCCTTGCTCGGAGGCTTGAGGAAGAACGTGGGCAAGTTGTCGTCGAGCATCCTGGTGGCTAAGTCAAGGGTGTAGCTTTCTTGAACGTTTGACGCAAGGACAGAAAGAAAGTACCAGAACTTAGGCTTGCAGGTGACTACTATACAAGGCTACCGGTGGTCTGAGGAGGCTCAAGGCTGCGAAGACTTGGCTGTGTTCCATGAGGCTATGCTGTGACGAAAGCAGGTGCGTAATGCACATGCTGGGTTCGGCACGAGCCGGTGAACCACGCCGTGTTTCCAATTATGGCACAGACCACGTTCACCTCGACCTCGACTTTCATCTCCAACCTCTGCTCTTCACACTCTTGGGTCTCATACCATCGACTTCCACGAAGAGATTGGTCGTACATCGTGTGCTCTCTGCCTTCTTTACTCCTCTCTTGGGCTCAGCTCTGTCACTCCCCCCGGCTCCTTCAGCCATGGAAAGCCGTCAGCCTCGAAACGCAGGATGTATGACAGGAGGGCTGTGCAATCGCGTCCCCATCAACGCGAAACATGCGGTCATCAGCCATGCGATCTCATCTCGATCCTGCACGGTTGGTGATGACGGCAACAATCACATTCGCTCAGTCTTTCTATGACTTCCGCCCCTCGACTGCAATGCACAATGGTGGAGTAGCAGCCTGAGGCCACTACCGTGCCTGCCGCAAAGGTGAAGTGACGTTGAGCGGAAGGTAGGCACGGTCCAACCCCACTCTCATATTGCTCCGTCACGATCTCCATCTCTGCCGCACCGCATGAATACAACATACAAGGCAGCCGTTTAGAGGCGCATCAATACCATAACGAGCGTCATGGCAAACCCGCCACCGTACGCTCCTCGAGACACGCCGGTCTACACAGCCACTGCAGAGACGCAGAACCCTCCAATCGCCGACATCTTGGAGTATGTTCATCGTCTCCACGTTACAAGGCAACTAAACGACCGCCATATCACCTTCGATGATCGGCATAGCGATGAGGATCTCGACTACATGCTCGACCGCTCCGATCGCGGTCTTCTGGCTTACAGCAACTGCACTAAAGAAGAGCTGGCGGGCTTCTGCTACGAGCGGCGCGAAGATCTCGATATGGGCAACACCAACCTGGCGTACTTCCACCGTCTTCCGGAGCACGAGCTCCTTACCCTCTTGGCGACCGCAGACGAAGACTTCCAGTTTACGCACCTTTTCGACCTGCCACCTGAGCTTCGCGCATGCATCTTCGAGCACACCCTTCTACATCATGAAGGCGGTAAAGTGGCGGCAATCTGGCCAGCATCTATGAACACTCGTCTGAAGCCAAAGGTAAACCTGGCAGCCACACGCATCTCTCCAGCTTTGCGCAAGGAAGCGCTGCCAATCTTCTACGCCATCAATACCTTCGCCTTCGGTATGCGCAGTGCCGGTACTCAGAGGATGGCACAAAAATGGGCGACGATGGTGGGAGAGGAATCGCTCCGCCATGTAAGGCATCTAGAAATCCTCAGAGAGAACCTCAGCTGCCCTTCAAGCTGCTTTTGTAAGCTGCTCATCAGCATGACGAACAAACACGACTACGCTTCTGTCGGACACGATAGGACCATCACTTGCACCAAGTGCCGACAGCGCCAATGCGGCATCATCGAAACAACGCAGCAGGTCAAAGACTTGATGTCGCGGTACCGTCACCGGAGACTTGGCGCCGCGATTCAAGGCATCGGCACGGTCGTTGTTGAAGTGGTGGCCACGTTGATGATCATGTTCGTGATCACGGTCATGATACACATCGTCTGCGGCGAGGAGAGCGCGGACGCGTACAGAGACAATTGGAACACAGATGGTGATATGGTAGACATGTGGGGAGCGTGGAAGAGGGCACAAGAGAGTGATGATACGCCGTGGACTACTGCCGAACTGTTCATGAAGATACTCGAAATTGTGGATGGGGGCTAATACTGGTATGGTGGAGCGGGAGAGGGTTCTGTTTCGGCGTCTATGACTCAACAAGGTGCAAGATGGCATGTAAGTCATGAGCAGCGCTGGTGTGTGGCCACATACGCAAGTGCAGCTCTGTACCTGCAAGGAGTTTCCAGTGCTAGTGTCTTTTTTACGCTTGCAAAGTGAATACTGTTTCAAGTTTGGTGGGGCAAAAGCCGGTCCGTGCACAACACCCCTCAACCTTCTCAACATCTCCCTAGTCAGAACATCGCCTCCAGCACCTTGATTGAAATCCACTGCAACACCCGCTCAAATACGCACATCACCACCCACTTCTACAGTCATCTCGACATCCACTGCGAAGTTCCCGTAGCTGCCCAGTTCGAAAACCACTCAGAAGCGCTCGCACGATCGTGTCGGGAGACTCGCGAGAGACCGATAAGAGGCCAAATTTCCCACCACATCTCCTCTTGGCGGTATGACGGCCAAAGACCTACTGGTACCGCTTGTATGGACGGATATCAGCAGAAAAGAAGAGATAGAACTGGCGGAAGAGGCGGAGCGCGTGGAGCAGATGAAGGAAGACCTCGCGCATCGCGGCATCTACTATTTCGACAAGTGTTACAGTAATGACGACTTGGAGTACATGCTCAACCGGTGCGACCGCGGACTGCTGGCTTTGAGCAATTGCACGAGGGATGAATTGCTTGGGTTCTGCCATCAGCGAGAGCGCGATATGCCGAACCGTATTACTGGCGACAAGTCGAAGCACAGGAAGGAGGATCTTATGATGATTCTAGCGGAGGCGGATGAGAACTGGAAGTTCGAGCGTTTCATGGACCTGCCGCCGGAAGTCCGCGCTATTGTTTTCTCCTTCGTTATGGTGCATATGCCCGAACATGACAAGCAGTCTTTGCTGTGGCCTGCACACAAACATGAAACTGGATTCTGCGACTCGATCATCACGCAGGCGCCTGCTCGGCTAAACACTATGCTGCGCAAAGAAGCCCTGCCGATCTACTACTCCGTCAATACCTTCGTCTTCGACATGACGTACGGAAGTACCTGGCGGCACCTCAACGGCTGGCTTCAACTGGTCGGTCCGGAGATGGCGAAGTATATCCAGAAATTGGCTATCAGAACTATCGTGACCAATCCCCCTAATGCGAAAGATGAGTGTGACCACCGCGATCCAATCTCGTGCAAAGTCGTAATCGTCGTCGACCTTGCGGGCGAGGGTAGTGTAAGCTACCACATTGACGAAGATGCACACCAGGATCTCGCATGGAGCTGTGTAAATTGTACGAGGGCGAAGGTCGGACTCGAGGATGCGGCGGACTTGGCGAACAAGGCGTTTGGGCTTCAGATCAAGGTGGATGATAGCCATGACTATGATCTGAGTGAAGATGAAGACGGCGACGAACAGATCAGCAAAGACGAAGACGAGGATGACGACGAAGGTGAGAGCGATGAGAACGAGGAGAATGCGGAGGATAGTACGTTCGCCATCGCCGAGTGCTTTGACGAGACACGAGACTGCGATGGAAAGTGTGGTCATGGTGATGTAGGCTGCGGGTCGAGTTGTCGCGCCACAGAATATAGGGAGTCCAAGGAGTTTCCTCCAGGCTTCGCTGGCAAGATCTATTGGTTTCTCTGGGATGCTAACAGTGCCCCATTGAGACCGGTATGGGAGACTTGAGGATGGCGTGGTGTATCGGGAAAAGCGAGAAGGATGTGTATTGAGTAGGAAGCTTTGGCGGTGGTTACTGGCTTGCACAATGATGGACCTTGACTCCTTGAGGGCGACAAGAGCTTACAGAGACCAAGAGGGCACCTGCGGAGGTGCTTCAATAGGCGGGAGTGCCCGTGCGGTCCCTCTGGGCTAGAGGGCGGGTTATTAGCATGCGTTGAGGCGGAGCGTCTCGATGGAATGGTGTATTTTAGAAGATCCAATCAGTATCCTACAATAAGCGATCTCACCGTTCCAGCCTCCAAGGGCGAAGCTTCTCTCCACGCTACAAAGGTATCCTCTACGCTGCGTATCCAACATTTCGAACCGAACAACCTTTCCTGCTTATCAGGCTATTTCACCTCCAACCACGGTTGTCCACCACCTGACTCCCAATCTCCGCTAACAACTCCGCACTCTCTCTGCGTAGGCCACGCACCTGATCAACCACGGTGACAATGTTTCGCTGAACATCTGTAATATCCAAGCTTTCAACACGCAATGCCAACAACCTCCGTATCACCTCGTACTGGGAGTGTCGAAGGATAGACCTCACGTCGATACGTAGGTTCCTAGCGCGCTGGATCAATCCACGTCGTCGTTCCTTCCACGTCTCCATCTCATCTAAGGCGTAGTTGAGAGCTTCCCGAAAGGTCTCTATCGAGACACGGCTGCATCTTAGGTAATTGGCCATCGCTCCTTGAGAGTATCCTTCTTGGTAGGGACGCTCCGTGGTAACGACGTCGAACCAAGCCTCGAGATCTTCTAGGTTCGCGGCTCTACGAGCGGAGGCCATAATTACGATGAGTAGTCTGGCGAGGATTGAGTTTAATTGGAGAAGGGCCTTAACCCAAGTCGCCAGGACTCGAGTTCAAGTACAGTAAACCGCTTTGCTTGCTCGTCGATTCATGTCTTGACTCAGAAGCCGATTGCCTGCTTGACCTGCGCGCAAAGCTGGACTCGACGAACTCGACCCGAGTTACATGCCAGCCGCCGTGAATAGCTGTCGCTAGGTGTTCTGGAGGAGATTGCGCATTCACGAAAGTGAATGCCTTGAGGCCAATCACCTATAAGTGCATGAAGTACACTCAATCAACTTCTTCCAACCAGACTTCCCAGGAACATCATCACAGCGACAAGCACCGAGCATCCACCCAAATCTGACCACCTAATCCAGCGCCATCACCTACCACCCAACAGAAAAATCCTCATACAACGCCGCAGATATGGTTCGCACCATGCAAACCGCCCAAAAGAACGCCGGGCTCAGACATCCGAGAAAGCAACGCTCAACATTGTGTACCGATTACGAAAGACAACTCCAGCTCCGGCTTAATGTCCGTGGCGTTCACTATGCAGAAAGCGACGACCTCTCCCGACTCGATGATATTTTCTAGAGATCCAACAAAGGTCTCCTAGCGTACACAAACTGTACCAAAGAGGAGTTGCTCGCGTTCGTGGTGGCGAGGAAGCAAGACATCGTTGCCCTACTCGAAGGCAACGAGTTAGACGATAGTGTTGGCATCCAGTACGCACCAGAGCGGCTGAAGTTGCTGGCAAACGACAGTATTGGTGAAAGTCTCGATTACGGCTCTAAACCCGCTCTCGAGAAGATGCTCGAAGCCGCAGACGAAGCATTCCTCTTCCCACACTTCATGGATCTTCCGCCGGAACTCCGTGCCATCGTCTTCGAACACGCCCTCCAGCAGACCGAAGAGGGGAGACCAGCGAAAGTGCGCGTGCATTGGACTGCGAACAGCTGCAGTGGGACGTTGGCGATGACTACGCTCGACACTGCGACGAGAGCGGAAGCATTGTCGATCTTCTACTCCATCAACACCTTCGTCTTCGACATCGAAGACGATGCCGGGGTTGTCTGGGGACAAGGGTGGTTGAAGCAGGTTGGTGAGGGCGCAGTGAAGTACATCCGTAATGTCGCCTTGAAGAGCCTCTCTGATGTACATGGGGGTATAAAGGCTTGCCGGACACTGCTACGTGTGCGGCTGGGAAAGAAAGGTGAGGTCGAGGTGGCGCATGATGCCGACGAGAGCTGTAAAGACTATAGGGAGCGTGAGACCGGTGTCGAGAGGACTGCTGAGGGTGTGAGGGGGCTTTTGGCGAGGGTATCGAAGGCGAGGAGTTTGGCGAGGGAGGAGGGGGAGCTCTATAGGGATAAGGATGAGATGGATCTTGCGGCGGAGGAGGACCAGTACGACGAAGAGGAAGGCGAGGAGGACGAGGAGGAGGACGAGGAAGACCGGGACGATGAGGAGGACGACGTTGTTGCCGACACCGAAGGCGATCGTGACCAAAAGCGCCCGCCCAGGGCAAAGAAGCCGCTGAGTTACTCAAGGATGTTCTCCGAGATGCTGCTGAACGCTGAGAGCTGGTATTTGGCATGAGATACTTGGCGTGAAGGACACTCAGCTGTCTAATCCGGAGGTGAGGGCGGCCTATACTGCGACCTCGTGCAGCCTATGTGTTGCTAGCGAGAAACCCCGTAAGGCAGTTGATTCGCTGCTCGCAACTTGCTATTGAGATCTGTCAGCTCTCCTCGGGCTTCGAGGCCTTTTCGCGGGCAAGGTAGATGCGAAAAGCGTCTGTGGGAATTTTCTATTCGTTGTTACCATTGAGAAGAAAGAATTCTGTATACCTACACTTAAAGAAAGGGTATCTGCAGTATCCTCGAACGCCACAAAATCTCACCACGTGATTCCGCCCGTCCCATTCCCATGTATCTCATTACCATCCTGTCGCGCCACCTTCTCCCTTCTTGCGAATCTCTACTTCGCAAGATACTTCTTCGCCATGTTCATAACCAGCGGCGTCACGAAAGGCGCCACAGTCGAGTAATGCTTCTTCGCCATATCCACATGCGGCCCAATATCATATTTCCCTACTCGAATCTCCTTGGGAGGCTTGTTCCTCTTGTTTCGCTTATCTCCGCGTCGATCGCGGTCGTCGTAGTCATCGTCGTCGTAGTCGTCTGAGTAGCGTCTTCTACTCCTGTCCCGATCTCTGTCGCCACGGCGTCTATCATCACGGTCACGATCGTAAAGGTCTTGCCTACGACGCCTTTGGTCACGGCTATCCGGCTCGTACCGATCATCATCATCGTATTTAGAGCGGCGAGGACGGCGGTTCTTATCCTCTACGCTCCGGTGTCGGCGAGGCGGGCGGCGATCATCATCGTCCTCATCCGAGTAATCATCCTCATCATCGTACTTAGACCGGCGCGGTCGTGGTCGAGGCCTTCGGTCAGACTCTGTGTTCCTACGGCGTGGTGCAATAGGCTCTGATCCGTACTCTACCGGCGGATCCGGCCTGCCACCGCGTCTGCGAGGTGGAGGGTCATCGTCATCGTCGTAGTCGCGCTGGTCTCTTCTACGGCGCGGTGGTGGACGGTCGTCGGCGTAGGAGTCGTTGCGACGTGGTGGCGGTGCTCTGTCGTCTTCGTATCGGTCGCGGTCACGGTCGCGATCTTTTGGCCTTCGTGGTGGAGGAGCGCCATTTTGATACGCTTCTCTGTCGTCTCTCAAACGTTGTTTCCTTGGTTCCAGGTCCCTGTCTCGGTCTCGATCGTCACGTTCTGGTCTTGCGGGCTTCGCTTTCCTCAGATTGTCGCCTTCCTCGCTCTCGTATCCATCACGCTTGTCTCTGAACTCTCGGTGCTTGCGTCCTTGCTTCCTCTCCAAGTCTGGCGCAGTGGAACCCATGTATGATGCCTCATCCGGGAAGTCCGGGCGTGTGTCACGAGGGACTCTGCTGCGGCTGCCTTCACGTTTCAGCGCGCTCGGTCTTTCGTTGAGGGCCTCACCCATTGGCGGCGGAGGCAGGTCGGCGGGTATAGCGCCCGGTGGAGGACCGCTGTTGGACTCGAAGCGTGGTTGTCTTGGACGGCGTTCACCTCTACTACTTCCTACTTCGCTCGGAGGGGGATAGGAAGGGGGTGGTGGGTAGTCGTCATCGCGGCCGCCTCCGCCTCCTCCTCGGCGAGAGCGGGGCTTGTAGTCTTCGTCGTCGGAGTACTGCGGCATGGTCGAGGAGTGCTGTGGGCCTCAAGGCGTTCGTGGGCAGTGGGTTTTGTAGTGATGTGAAGAGCAAGAATAGGAGAAACTGTGTTTGAGGCAGAAGTGAAACAAAAACCAAGTCAGCCAGCACAGCCATTTGGGGTCGAGGCGCGGGCGCAGGCGACGTCACAATGCAGGGATGCTTGCCCCTCGGTCTGGCCTCTCACAGGGCTGAGCAAACGTTTTGGGCATCAACATTAACATCAATTCTTCACTGCCAACAAGCAATACCACACCGTACGTTGCGGGAGTCTACGAACGATTAAGCAGGGACAGAGTCATGGACAGCGCTCCCGGGAGATCCTCCACCTCACCAGAACGCAACAGAGACGCGAGCGAGCCACAGATCGCGACTTCATACTCCGGGCTCACATTAATGGAATCCAACGATGTATGGCTTGCCAGCACCACGCCGGTGTATAGTACTAGATACTCCGTTACCAACACTGGTTTGCCCCAGCCGTCCGCTCGCGCGTCGACGTATCTAAGGCGATGCGCAGTGAAGGTCATGGCGGCCTCACTACACCACACGCCTCGTCCGCATGTGGCATGTGACAACGAGCGCTGCAACACACTCTGCTTCGTGTCGAAGCAGCAGCTACCTACCGTCCTGGTGTAGTGCGGCATGGTTTCGAACAAAGAAGTCGCCTAGCTGAACAACTTGCTCCCATTGTCGCAACGCCGGATGCGGTACCCGAAGAAGGCAAGATATCATTTCATTGTCTCTTGTATACCATCCCACAATGTCTCTCACGCTCTTTGCCCAACTTGTTGTTTGCCTCCCAGCACCACCCCATCATCGCCGCCATGAGCACCTCCTCAGAATCAGGAAGCGACCAATCCTTCTCGGACTGGATCGAGACCGGCAAAACCAGCGGCTTCTTCCAACCCAGGGCAGGAATTTTCGGCGTACCCTCCACCGACGGCACACCAACTCCAGACCGCTCTAGGTCCACCAGCTCCCGTCCCACAAGCGATCAAAGCTTCTCTGACTGGATTGACAATGGGTTAGATCATGGGTTCTTCAGCAATCCGCAGCGGTGGTTCGGGTTACCTTCTGAGAGCAGTGGCACTAGAACTCCCTCGGACTTTGTTCCTTCGCCCGTAAGGAGTCCGTCGAAAAGTCCTGGAGCCTGGAAGCCGCAGCCACGCAAGCCAAGGATTCCGCCGCCGCCATGGAAGCCCATGGTTCCGCCCAATTGGTATCCGCGCCCTCGACCGAGGGTCCCACGCACGAAGCGAGGTCAACTCGGTAGATGGCAGGGCAGGAACACCCTGCCAATCAGCCGAGAATATCCTGGGAAGCTACCGCATTTCAATATCGGTGCTGGATCAGCAGACAACCCAGCCTGGAACTGGGGCGAAGGTGCCGTCTGGAGGAAAGCCGAGCCGATCTTCACCCCAAACCTCACGATGCAGTACACCGACTGCCGCGAGGTCATCGACGAGGCAGATCAGGTCGGAGAGCAGACCATCAACGAAGTACAGACAGTCCTCAACCACCCCAACCTCGTCCGTCTAACCGAACACGACGGCTTCAACACGCAAGATAGCCGCAAAGAAACCGCCTGGGATGACTGCAACGCCGGTACACTGAACCAACTAATCCTCTCGCTCAAAAGAAGACGAATAGATCCCCGCGCCCTTCCTCCCTCCCCAATGCGCACAATCGTAACCCGCCCCAATCTGCCGGAGTCGTTGATCTGGCATACCCTGCAATCCCTCCTCCTTGCCGTCTTGCACTTGGACACTGGTCGACCCTACCCCTCTTTGAGATTGGTTGGCTTAGAGCGACTGATGGGGTGGCGACCAATCCTCCACAACCTCATCAATCCCGCAAATATATCCTACTCGCACCCCATCAAAAGGGAAGGGTTTAAGCTGCCATCCTACGGCGCCTGCAAACTAGGGAATTTCAGTAATTGCGTTGTCCTGGAGGAAGATCAGTACTCTCTCAGCTTATCAGATCTCTACGAGAAAGATATAGAGGGCGAGTACACCGGGTACGAAGCCCCTGAACTAAGCAGCTACCACGCCGACGCGAGGACCTATGGCAGCAAAAGCGATATCTGGTCCATAGGCGCTGTAGCCGTAGCGATGATGACCGGGACTTCTATCTGGCAGCTCGTTATGGCGGCAAACATAAACGACGAAATGCCATCCCGCGGCCGCCGCATCTCCGACTGGCGCCCGGTAATACCATCCGACCGCTTCCAACGCCTTGCCGTTCTCTGCGATGCTGACGACCGCCAATCCTCTCAACTTCAAGACCTCTTACCATTACAGTACTCGGATGAGTTGAAGGACTTTGTGGTGGAGTTACTGAACCCTGAGCCGCTGGAGAGGCTTGAGGTGGAGGAAGCTTGTTCACTGGCGGTGGATGGGAATGATCGGAAGTGGAGTGAGGCGAGTATGTATGGGACTAATGCGACGGATGGATATGTCTTCGAGAATGAGCCGGTGCCGGGAGGGTTCGTTATGGTAAGGGGGGAGGCTCTGTATCCTCCTGAAGATGATGACCTGTAGTTGGAGTCTGTAGCTCTGTGTATGAATGCTTCTGACAGGGCTTTGGCTGGACTTTGGATAGACTTCACTATGTACTATTGATGTATCTTCACGATAGTTTTGGTCTCAAGGTCCTACATTGCAGGACATCACAATGCGGACAAGGGTGATGTCTCTGTATATGAGCTCGAGGCTGAGGCATGGTGACACTGCATTAGCTCGTGATGGCGCAATATACCCTTCTTTCGGTGGTGGTTGTATCTGACAGGGTGAGCTCGCCACAAGCGGGAGAATCTCTGCCAGCCACCGTAAGTCCCGCACACACGTCAAGTGTACTTAAACGTCTTCAAAAGCGACAAAAATGGACGAAGACATGTAGTTGAAGGTTGTCGTTGCCTCGAACATTTATACTTTCATCTCAAGCAGGAACGAGCGGAATTGCCCGCCAATGGTCAAACCTTGTCGTCATTGCCTCAATTCTCCAGCAACGCAAAATCCCACCATTCCATTCGCCGAAACGCGAACGCCAGCACATCGCGTTCCTCATTCCCTGTTTTCCCCTATCAGCTATCGTGCTAGTCGACTCAGGCAGGTTTAAGAGGATCACATGTCTCCGTCGAGACGAAGAGGGAGGACACAACAACATGCGCGAGCCATCGAGTCTGCGGCAGACGAGCTGCGGAGCTCGACGGTTTCTGTGCGACCACGGAATGGAAGAGGTGGGTTTGGGACGGTGAGACCGATCACGCTTGGGTTGGCGAAGCTTTTGTTCTTGCCGCTTGTGAGCGCTGCGCCGTTGGGGTTGTTTGAGAGGAGTGTGCGGATATTAGGTGAAGAAGTTGGAGACGCGCCCAAGGAAGCCGGTGACCCGCAGCTATGGCTTTTCTTGGGTATTGCGGTGGCATTGGTACTGGGTGGAGGAGTCTTCGCTGGGCTTACGATCGCCTTGATGGGTCAAGATGAGACGTATCTGCAGGTGCTGGCCTCATCTGGCGAGGGAACGGAACGGAAGAACGCAGCTGCGGTGCTGAATCTGCTGGGGAAGGGCAAGCATTGGGTTCTGGTCACGCTGCTGCTCAGCAACGTCATTACGAACGAAACGCTGCCCATCGTCCTGGACAGGAGTCTGGGCGGTGGATGGCCGGCCGTGCTGGGCAGTACTGTGCTGATTGGTATGCTGAACTTGACTCCATGCTGTGAGGTGCTCCGCTAACAACATGTGCAGTTATCTTCGGAGAAGTTGCGCCTCAATCTATCTGCGTACGCTACGGGCTCTCGATCGGTGCATACATGGCAAAACCTGTGCTTCTACTCATGTGGATCATGAGCCCAATTGCATGGCCCACCGCCAAGCTCCTGGACTACCTGCTCGGAGAGGACCACGGCACGATGTACAAGAAGGCTGGATTGAAGACACTGGTGCAGCTACACAAGTCGCTCGGCACAACACCAGGCGAGCGCTTGATGGAAGACGAAGTCAACATCATCAACAGCGTCTTGGACTTGAAAGACAAGGCGGTGGGCGACGTCATGACGCCCATGCAGGACGTCTTCACCATGAGCACCGACACTATATTGGACGAGAAGATGATGGACACTATCTTGTCTCAGGGATACTCGAGGATTCCCGTGTACCATCCCGACAATAGCCGCAACTTCGTCGGTATGCTACTGGTCAAGATTCTCATCACCTACGACCCTGAAGACGCAGTCCGCGTACGTGACTTCCCGTTGGCCACGCTGCCAGAAACCAACCCTGGAACATCTTGTCTCGACATCATCAACTTCTTCCAAGAAGGCAAGAGCCACATGGTTCTGGTGTCGGACGATCCGGGCACAGACCACGGCGCACTCGGAGTAGTCACCCTCGAAGACGTCATAGAGGAGCTCATTGGCGAGGAGATCGTGGACGAATCCGACGTGTTCGTGGATGTGCACAAGGCTATCAGACGTCTGGCTCCCGCCGACCAGAAGCACTATCGGATGACGAAAGCGAACAAGCTCGTCGAAGTCGAGGAGGGCTTCGTAAGCGAAACTGAGCATGAAGCTGATGGCGAAGATGCCCCGCTACTCAAGTCCGAGAGCAGGAAGTCAAGCATGGCGAACGGAGGTGGCATGCCAGGCACGACGTTTATGATGCGTCGGAAGTCTAGTAACGCTTCTGATGCGCCTCAAAAGGCCGTCAAGCCTGTCCCTATGCGCAGCAACACGGCTGATCTCCGACAACACCTCAAACACCTTGGACCGAGCAACATGGCGAGTAAGCCGCGAGAGACGAAAGTCCGGAGTGTGAAGATCAAGCCTGGGGTTGGCACCATACCGGAGCATCAGGCTACCACTACCGGTGCAGAGCCTCCCAGGAGTCAGTCCGCCGAACCACAGACAAAAGCAGCGCAGAACGATGAGACAACACCTCTAATTGCCAATGCCGGCACGCCCGCTAGTAACGGCGTGGCCGCACTGCAAGCTGAGGGCTATGGCACAAACGACGATAAACCCGCAAGCCAGCCGCAAGACTCTTCGCCACGACCCATGTCTGCCAATGAAGCTTCGAAGGTCGCTGAGGAGAACACGACCTCGCGACCGCAGACGCCGCAGTCGAAGCGTGACAGTTTACAGATCCCACCTAAGATAGTCGTTGGCTCCAACGGCGAAGAAGTGACCGAGGAAGACACTGTAGGCGATATGGAAGGGCCTTCCCGCGATCGGTCGAATAGTAGACGTGCGACGCGCTCTGGATCTATCACGGAGACCACGGTCGACTTTGGCGGGGTGAAGAAGGTTGTGCTTGATACCAACTCCTCGTCTGAGGATCAGGAGACTTCGCCTACTGCTGAGGCTTCCAGAAGCAAAGCTAGTCTGCTCGATGGCGGCGACGATCAAGATGGTAAAGGTGATGATGAGGGGAAGGCTGCTGGGAGTCAGCAGGGAGGTGGGAAGAAGAAGGAGAAGAAGAAGAAGAGGAAGAAGCATCATTGATTGCGCTTGTCGTTGAGTCGAGGGTGGGAGCAAGGCTGGGGCTGTAGGATGAGTATGGGGTGGACAGTCGATAAGGGGCCGGAGTATGTGTACAGTATCGGTATTGGAGGTAATGTAGCTTTGCATGAAACGAGGGAGTTCATCGCAGGCCCTTCCCATTCCTCTCTGCGTAGAAGCCGTCGACTCTCAAAGATGAAGATGAAGCGATTGCAATCGTGATGAGCGAGGGGCCCGCTTTAACTTTGGCTTGTGAAACATCAGCAACTGCGGAAGGTACGGACCCCTTGCTTTGGCCCACTTTCGCTTCGTTCACAAACAAGTCGTTCTTCTCTAAAAGTACAACTCGCATCATTTTCCATTCATTCTCTTGACTCCGCACCGTATCGAGCGCAGCTCACTTGAAGCGCCCCACGAACATGGCGGACTACAGTGACTGGAAGGACGTCCTCGATAACGCCGATGTCGAGACGGCGGACCTGATCGTGCAACTACAGCTCGCAGACATTAACGCTCTTACGCCGGAGCAGCCAACCCAGCCAACCCAGCCGAACGCCAGACAAGGCCGTCCAGACACCCAAATAGCGAAGGGCGTGTACAAGCGTGAGCTCACAGACTGCGACGCATACATTGCGAACCGCAAGCTAAGCGAGAACTTGGAAGACGATGAGAACGAGGTCGAAGCCGTACTTGAGGCAGCTGCTTTCGGTTTCAAATACGACGAGTACACCAACACCATCGAGCCGATACGCGAGCCAACACCACCTCCGCCACCCGCTCCGCGCTTCACATGCTTAGTTTGTACGGACGACTTCCTCGAGCGCGATATCGTGAAGACGCCATGCAACCACCGCTACTGTCGCGACTGCCTCGAGGGCCTCTACGAGTCTTGCATGACGGATGAGACACTCTTCCCGCCACGCTGCTGCCACCAGGATTTCCCATGGGAGCTCGTCAGGGGTCACCTAACCCAGCGGCTGAGGAGCAAGTTTGGCTCTAAGCGTGTGGAGCTGGAGACCAAGGACCGTACCCACTGCTATGAACCAACCTGCTCTGCGTTCATCAAGCCCGCCGCCTACGTGCAGGACGGTGGGCCATGTCCCAAGGTCATGCTTGGTCACGGTTACACCTGCATCAAGTGTAAGCAGAGGTACCACCATGGTCCTTGCCCGAAAGATGAAGCGCTGGAGACACTTATGCGTATGTACTCTCGTCAAAGATGTTAAAAGGACTAGCTGACATCTGCGACAGAGACCGCCGGCCGCAACGGGTGGCAGAAGTGCTATGGCTGCCGCCGCGTCGTCGATCTCAAATCCGGCTGCAACCATATGACTTGCATCTGCAAGACCGAATTCTGCTACCTCTGCGGCCTACGCTGGAAGACCTGCGCCTGCCAGCAGTGGGACGAAGACCGCCTCATCGAGCGTGCTGAAGTCATGGTCAACGACAACCGTGGCCTCGCCAACAATCACCTCGACCATGCGCAGCAGGTCGCGCACGCGGCTGAGCATCTTCGTGATAACCACGAGTGCGTGCACGAGAGGTTCCGCGGTATTCGTGAGGAGGGTCGGGACTACCAGTGCGAGGTGTGCAGTCAGGAGTACAAGACGTGGATTTACCAGTGCAGGCAGTGTTGGATGACCATCTGCAATACCTGCAGGCATAACCGCTTGTAAAGGATGTCGAGATGGCGGGGAAGGAAGGCTTGGAAGGCTTGAGCAGTATTGAGACTTGCAGGTCATATGAGGGACGCGCAAGGTACATGGATGCATCCCTGGGAACCCATGGACAGAATGGTGTGCACTTCAGGCTACTGTACATTGCGTGCTACGAGCGTAGGGTAGGCTCAGAATAACATCAACCTGGCTTTCTCAAGCGTTCTGAATGGCCGGCTACTCCTGCTTTGGCGTCTGCACCTTATTGCAACTGACATCCATCCCCGCGACTGCTTCCACATCAAACACACCATTGTAGCATATGTCACCACAACAATGCTGACCACTCGCACGAAGAAGCGGGCCCTCTCCCTTGAGCCAGGCCAGATCTTAGGACCCATGCCTCTTCGCCTGAAGCGAGCAGTGCCGCCATCTCCACCACCAAACCCTGCCGATGATGGCCGGCCGGACCATGCTTCCGCTCACCACGATCTTTCAGAAGCAGAGGAGTCTGAATTCGACGCCCCAACCTCCCGCGACGATCGTCTGTGTCATAGACGCCCACGGCGAGCCGGAGAAAATATCGCAACATGAAGCTGATGTAGAGATGGCAGGCACGGAAATTCGGCGCTAATGCACTTCATCCTTGGCGCGCAAATCCAACGTCACTCAGTTTCCTCCTCACCTTTCACTTCCAACCATACACACAGCAGTTCCTCAGCCGGGCACCATGGCATCACTATCCGACTGGAAGGACGTGCTCGACTACGCTGACGACGCGACTGCACAACTCATCATCGACGTCCAGCTGGCCGAACTCGACTCAATTGAGGATGCCGCTGTCCGCGAAGCGTACGAACTCGAGCTGAAGCAGTACCGAGCTATCCGCCAGTGTGTGCGTGATGGGACACCACCGCCGGAGAAAGCTCCAGACATCGTCTCTGCTCATATTCAAATAGCCACAGAGACTAAGACTGCGGACAACACAGCGCCGGAATTCATTCCCGCTCCCCCTCAGACCCCCGAGACTGCCATGGAGAAGGCTGTATCAGGCGGCGCTAAGCGCAAAGCAAACGACCAGGAGGCAGCTACACCACCGCCGGCGAAGAAAGCCAAAGACTCGAGCCATGCACAGAAGGCGGCCGTCCCACACTTCACGTGTGCAGCGTGCGCCGACAAGTTCGCTGCAGACGATGTCTGGCGCAATGAGTGCAAGCACTATTACTGCAATGACTGCCTTGAAGACCATTTCCGCGCCGCACTGACCGATGGAGGTGTGTACCCGCCGCGTTGCTGCCGCACGATCATACCATACGATGATGTCAAACCGTTCCTGCCGCCAGACGTCACTCAAGCATTCGAGACCAAACAACAAGTGCTCGCAGACAAGGACATCACTTACTGTTACAAGCCAACCTGCTCCGCATATATCGCTGATAGTGACCGCGTCGACAACATTGCCAGCTGCCCGGAGTGTGATGAGAAGACATGCGTAGCTTGCAAGGCTGCGCTTCACAACGGCGAGTGTCCAAAAGACGAGGCACTGGACGGCGTTCTGCAGTTCGCCAACGAGCAAGGCTGGCAGAGGTGCCCGACATGCAAGAGCATGATCGAACTGAACTTCGGATGCAACCACATGACGTACGTATGACTGCCGGATCACCCTAGGCCAAGCGCTGACACACCGATAGTTGCAAATGCAGCGCAGAGTTCTGCTACGTCTGCACAACACCATGGAGGAACTGCAAGTGCCCGCACTGGTACGAAGAGCGCCTCCTCGAGCGTGCTGGGAGGATCGTCGATCGCAGGCCCGCTGCAGCAGACCGTCAAGCTGCAATTGGTGCCGCTGCGCAGAACCTCCGGGTCAATCACGACTGCCACCACAGGACCTGGTACTACGAGGGTGTTCCCGATCAATGCGAAGAGTGCCGTCACCACATGCCCAACTATATCATGGAGTGCCAAGAGTGTTATCTTCGCGCTTGCAGGTGGTGCTCGCAGAGGATGTCTGCACAAGGCAGTGTACGTCTGCGGAGACAGAGGGAGGTCGCTCGGGGCGGAAGAGGCGGTCTAGGTAGGGGTGGTCTTCGGGGTGGCCGTGGACTTGTTCGTGGAGGGTGTCTTTCCGGGAGACGCTGATGCTGATCAGCATCATGAGGAAGACCATGCGCGGAGCTGGTGTCGCGAGCACGGAGAATCGCTGAGGGGAGGCATTATGGAAGAATAAGCATTGCTCGGAAAAGTCCCTTGACTAAGGCGTTCAAGGCATATGGATGCAGATGTTGATATCGAACGACATCCTAGGGAGGGTGGCCCTTGCCCGGAGCCGGTACCGTACGTGGCGAATGACTTTGCTCAGCGACGACGTCTGAGGAGCGCATTGTCGCATACTGCGACTGTACACTAGCTCCTAAACAACATCAACCCCTCCTCACCCAAATCGCCACCATCCTCAACCAGCTCATCCAGCTCCTCCTCCCTCTCCTCACCAAGCCCCAACCTCTGCCCAAACAAACTCCCAAACAACTCATCAGTCTGCCTCTTCCCCCACGCCCTCCGATCCTCAGGCGCCATGAAATTCTGCAACTTCTCATGCACCGTATACCTCAACTTCCTCCCCTTACTAGCCTTAGTATCGACGTTTTTCTTCGTCTTTGCCTCCCTTCTCATTTGGAAGGAGACGTCGATATTGGATGCAGCGACCGAGTCAGCGCTCTTCTGTTCGAGCAGCTCTTTGAGCATTAGGCCGTAGAAATCTGCGTCGTCGTAGATCTTGTCGTCTTCGGCCACTTTCTGAGAGACTTGGAGTGGTGCACAGGAGCGAGGGGTGTGCGCGCGTTTCATCAGGCGCGGAGTGTCTGAGAGGTGTTGTTGTATTACGTCCATTACTGTTGTTTGTTGGGCGTTGCCGTTGAGAAGGCTGCTACGCTGGAGGGTACCCGGTCGCTCTTGAGTCTTGCCGGACCATTTCGCCAAGGTGGCGTTGCGGCGCTCGATGGTGTCTGCTTCTTGGGCTTGCATATGTGTCCATAGTTTGCTGGTCGGTGTGTTGGTGGAGAAGACGGAGCGCTTGCGCTTCTCGCCTGTTCGTGCCGAGATGAGCTCGTCGGCGAAGTCGTTGAGTGTCGACCAGAGGTTGAAGGCTGCGATCTCGGCGGCCTTGATGGCAGTCTTCGCATCCTCTCTCTGGCTGTCCAGATCATCTTGTGGTACTCCCGTCAAAGTGTTGGCGCCGACAAGCGACTTCTGCAGCTTCATGCGTGTGCCCAGGAGTGAGTCAAAGGCCGTCCGCTGCTTCTTGACTGCCCGTCCCTTCTCGGCATCCGCCTGGTTCGCTTGCGATAATGTAGCGGCTACAGCTGGCGCATGTTGCATAGCCAGCCGTACTTCATCGCGGTCGCTAGGCGCGAAAGCTGACATATTGGGCTTCGCGGGCGCTTCATCTTCATCGCTCATGTCCGTCTCGGGCGTCCCATCGTCTTCGCTGCCGCTAGGACCATCATCTTCTGCCGAGCTCTCCTCCACGCCGTTTCCCATGCGTACATCTTCTTCGTCGCTCTCTTCATCGTCAAAGCCTTTGCTGAACGGATCATCTTCATCTTCGTCGTCCGTCACGGCCTCTCTGCGGACTCGCGAACCTCTGTATTGCGGTCCCAGAGGCACATCCTTCGGCTTTCGCAGCTTGCTCTTCCCAACATCAACGTAGTGTTCTCTTGCGTCATCTCCTTCCTCTTCAGAATTGCCGCCATCCTCGCTGTCGTCGTCCGGGATATCGTCTGCTTCTGGGTCGAAGTCTGGGAGTGCGTCAGCGCCAAGTTCTTACATATGACAGCCACATGTACATACCTCTCGGCGCTACTTCCGCAAGAGCATCGAAATCGGCCGTGCGGTTGCGACCTCTATTGGGAGCCATGGTATGGGAACCGAATGCAGAAAGTTTGAAGATGCAGCGAACTTTTCGTCGTGACATGTGAAAACGCGGGACTGCTCCGTAAAGTCTGGCGACACGTGCAAGAAGGTCCGAGCTCGAGCTTACCCATGCCCAATGCGACCCTGTCACAACTCCATAGCATCAGCCTTTGCTTGACAGTTCTCTACACAACTTACACATGCCGTAAACACATATATGAATATACATCTCCAGAGGGAAGATGGACGTCGCCTACGACCACGTCCAAGAAGAAGCCCTGTCTCCCTCCGCTGCCCTAGCGTCCGCCGCCCAACGCTCCAATACCTCCGAGGTCAACAACAACCTAGAAGCCGACCTCCAACGCACCTTCCAAGCCGTCACCGCTTCACCCTGGGGCAGCAAACTCGGCGGCTGGTTCTCCTCCGCGCGAAAACAAGGCGAGACCCTCGTCGCTGACTTGCAGAAAGAAGCGCAGGATGCCGGGAGTCAGGCGACGCAGGGTTGGAGTACCTTGGTGCAGCGGACGAGGGGATTGAGTTTGGGTGAGCCAGGGCCGGAGGTGCGGGTGCCGGGGGAGGAAGCTGTGCCTGGTATTAGTGTTGCTGCTGCGGAGAAGAGTGAAGCAGAGGCGTTGGAGAGACCGGAGAGTTTGCCGGCGGATATTGTCAAGGAAGCTGGGACTTTGGTTGCTTCGCTGAGGACGACAGCGGCGGCGAAGTTGAAGGATCTGCAGCAAGCAGAGGATGCGGCTGATGAGGCGCTGTTGAAGTTTGGGACGAATGTGAGGAATTTCTTGAGGGATGCTGTGGTTATTACCGCACCCACCGACGCAGACGGCAGTAAGCCCAAGGGTACAGATGGAGCAGGGAATGAAGTGTTGTTTGAGACTTCCGAGCCTGGGACGGGGAAGAAGGTGTTCCATACTACGAGGCTTGATGCTCAGCTTCATGCTGTACATACTACGGCTTCGTCTTTCACGGAAGATCCTTCGGGACCGCAATGGGAGGCTTGGAAGGATGGAGAGTTTGACGTTGAGAAGCAGACAGAAGCTATAGCGCATGATCTGGAGAAGTATGAGGAGCTGCGACGGGCGATGGAGAAGTTGGTGCCGGAGAAAGTGGAGTATAGGGTCTTTTGGATGAGGTATTATTTCTTGAGGAAGGCTATCGAGGAGGAGGAGAGGAGGCGGAAGGAGGTGCTGAAGGGTATGTTTATCCTACCGCACGCTATTCAATGCTACGGAGATACTGACAGATGGCTAGGCGCAGCTTCAGCACCAGCAGAAGAAGTAGCCTGGGATGACGACGACGAAGAGCCCGATTCCTCATCGACGCCGAGTGCCGCTGCGAAGCCAAGCAATGACTCAACCACTACCCTCACCACCTCTGCATCAGCTCCGACTAATGACAATGACCTCCTCAAGCCCCGAGAGCCTCGACGCAGCAACGACGAGAAGTCCGTCGCCGACTCAGACGCCAGCTACGATATTCTCTCCGGCGCGACGAGTCGGGGGCCGAGCACACCTCGGGAAGAGAAGACTCAGCACGCGGCTGAGACGGGACAGGGAAAGGATGCGAAGGAGGGTGGGAAGGAGGAGAGTGATGATGATGACTGGGAGTAGACAGGCTTGTCGCTGGGTTAGTTGGGTGAAGGCGTTCTTGGTGATGTAGGGCGTTATAAGATACCTTTTTGGCAGATTACGAGCGTATGGTACCTACTACTATCCAATGCAGTTGATTGCGAATGCATGCGGAGTTTGTGTTCGTGTCTGCAGTCGAAGGGGCGAGGTAGCCTCTGCGATTGTCTGGTAGAGTGCATGCAGCATGCCCTGTGATCACAACCGATCATTGCATTGATCCACTGATGCTGCAGCTCGGATGCTAGGTGAAGAATCCGGCGCTGCCTCCGTAAAAGGTGATCAAGAACGGTTCGAACGAAGAAGAAGATCGGCCGTTCGCCTGAAGCTGGCCTATTGATCGTCCGCTCGTCCCCTGGTGATCCTCATGAAGAGACGTCCGACGCTCGATCACTGGCCACCCTGAATGCACGTAATGGTTGATCGTCAAGGCGCGGCTTCCGTTTGCAGTCTCATATGCAAACGAACGCCGGCAGCCTGCATCACTAGCTCGTGCCGGACGCGGAGACAACATCTTGTTCTCTTGCCTTCTGCAAAGAACATCACGAGTCTCTTACTTCTGGCCGTCAACTCTCACGACTTTACTCATAGCTACAAGCTGTCACCTGCCAAGCCACGGGCGTATCGACGATGTACGAGATCAAGCAGGCAAAAGGCAAGGGCCTCGGAGTGTTCGCTACAGCAGCCATCCGATACGGGACGTCCATCGCCGTCGAAGTGCCCATCATGATCATCGACAAGCCAGAAGGCACAATCGATACCGCCGACTTCCAACTCGCCTTCGCAGCACTATCCGCAGAAAAGAAGCAGCATTTCCAGCAGCTGCGCCATATCTTCGAATACCCGGGCAATGATCTCGCAGAGTGGGACATGACAACTGCTGATCTTCGCAACCCAGCGATCCTCGCATATCTTAGATTTTTTTTCAAACTCGCACAGCATTACCAATCCTATCACCAAGCGTCAAAGGGCCGGAGTTTACAACCTCATGAGCCGCTTGAACCATTCTTGCGTGCCGAATGCTTACATCGATACCCACCCCGATGGCCGAAAAGAGCTCCATGCCGTGCAAGACATACCCAAAGGCGCGGAGATCACCTTCGTGTATATGAAGGATGCGAAGTCTATGACGAGCGCAGAGCGAGGCGAACATTTCGACGCGATGCAACTCCCGGCGCACTGCAAATGTGCACTCTGCACATCCGCTCCATCGCATCTACGTGTGAGTGATCTGCGCAGACAGCTTCTACGCCACCTCTACATCTGCATCTGGGGCCGCGATATCCCGCACACGCCCAAGCCGCTCAACACTCAAGCGATCCTCGAACGAATGCACAATGAAGACTCCATTTCTGAGACTAGAGCTTACGAGAACTACACCCTTCGCTGCTTCTTCTTCACCCAACTCGCGGAAGCAGAGGGGATCGCTGCTGGACAGGAAACGTACGATGCGTATATGAACGTGGCGATTATAGTGGTCAGGCGCTTCCATCACGCAGGTCTTGGTCGTTTGTCGACTGCAGCGTTGGCGAATGTGCGGGTCTGGAAGAGGAGATCGGTGGAGATTATGCGTAGTATGGCTGGCGGACGGAGTGACGGGGTTGAGGACCAGTGGTCGGCTTCGTGCACTGTGATCGATGCTCTGGGATTGGACGGCCAGATCCCGGAGATGGAGGACAGGGAGACCTATTTGCGGCTTGCTTGAGCTCTGGGTGGTATGTGGTAGAGAAGAGGCTTGAGGTTCAGCATTGTCTGAATGGCGTTCCGTGGTATGCGGCTTGGTACCAACAATTGAAAGGTGGTATGCTGAAAATAAGCGAGATTGAGATTGGAGTGAAGTGATAGTCGTGCCTGCGGGTATCCTAAGAGATGTCTGAGAGGCGTTCGTGTCGCATCATGTCACATGGAAGTGTGGTGTGAGGGATTAGTTAGGCAGTATCTCACGTACGGTTCGATATGGTGACAAGAGCTCTACTACCGACAATCACCAATAGCTGGTGAAAGAAGTCATGACCGCCTCCTATTCTCCGAGCTTGCAGCAGTCCCACGGGGCAGGGTATCGGCGCTTGAACACAGATGGTCTGGAAAAGTTCGCGAGATAGAGAGATGCAGTATGGCAATCTCTCCACAGCTCTGCGGTGTCTTCATGCTCTTGTACGGCCCGCTATTGCCTCTATACGAGCTTGTTGGAGCTGAGATGTATAATACCTTATACGAATCAGCCACCTTCACCTTCACCGACCCGTGCAGTCCAACTTGATACAACCTCTCCATTCTCTTAGAGCGCCTCAACTTGCATGGTTTGTCGCGCACACGTCGACGATTTCTCCTCCGCCTCGTTATGGAGCTGCTGCCTTAGAATCGTCGAGTCTGGCGGACGAATTTGAAGCGCAGGTTGTGGCACCAGGGGGTATGCGCAGAGAACATCATGAGCAGTACAAATGATTAGTACGACGCAGGTAAAGGGCGACGAAAGAAGAAGGAAGTGAAGTGGTAGCGGCATCGGGCGCTGCAATTCCGCTCACCAGAAACCTCACGTCCGAGGCCTGGGTCGTCTTGTCAACAGCTCCTTGATCTGTTCACAACACTGTTGTTCGCCGATACCCTGCCAAACGAAGAAGGCACCGGTTCCTATAGCGCGACAGAACAGTCGAGATATCAATATAATACAAAATACCGACGGCCTTTATTTTCCTTCTTAGATGTTCTTGGCACTGAAACCTAATGGCTATGGCTCTTCCGCAATCTCCGCCCCAAAGTCTATCCCCCCAGAGTGGCGGAGAGTTTCGTCAGCCCTCAGCACACGCCATCTTGCAAAGATCGTCCGCCGCACGACTGCGCGTCGCGGGATCACGAGAATCGCCATGAAGGAGCTCATATCGGTTACCACGAGGACGGCGCACTGATGGATGGACCTGCAGTCATGAACTTATCCCGCGCAGTGTCAGCAACTTGAGCCGGAGACGAGGAGCGCTTCCAGTAGCGACATCTGGTCCTCCAGGAGTAGCACAGCATTGCCGCCGTTAACGTCCAGATTCGGCGTCTGGTCTTAGCAAACGATGCGTGTCTCCGTCCGCACACAGCTTTCACTGCTCCTGGTGCTCTCCAGTGGCATCGGGCTGGCGGTTCTCGCCATCGCAACATGGTACACCAGCCGGAGCTACGTACTCGAAGTAGCTGCCACGCGGATACAGACGACTGCAATGCTCAAAGCCGACCAAGTAGCGTACACCCTCCAGCTGATGCAAACGGCAGCGTCAATCTTCGCAGCCAATGCCCTCGTACAGCAAGCACTCGGGCGCTACAATAATGGCACCGCGTCTGATGCATCTAATTGGGAAGCTGCGCGAGCGAATCTGGAGGTCACAATGGGTGACATGGGTTCAGTACGGCACCCGCTTGTCTTGCAAGCGGAAGTATTCTCCAGGAATGACTCGGGCTCTGGCGAAGCTAGCGTCGTGTTCAATGTAACTGGGATCGGTGCTGACAACATACGGCTTCCTTGGGAGACTGCGAATGGAGATCCGGTGCATCTAGGCGACGCAGGTGCTGGGTACCCACCAGGGCTTTACCCGAACCTCACCTGGTCCGCAGAGCCCCTAAATGGAACGAACTCACC